>PVLC010038924.1:0-14374 GCA_004027655.1 Graphiurus murinus
GGTACCAGGGATTGAACTCAGGGGCGTTCTACCTCCGAGCTATACCCCCAGCCCTATTTTTTATTCTTTATTTTGAAACCGAGTCTCACTAAGTTGCGGAGTGCCTCACTAGGTAGCTGAGGCTGGCCACGAACCCGGATCCTCCGGTCTCAGCCTCCCGAATGCTGGGATTACAAGCGTGCGCCACCACGCCCGGCTCGAATGCCCCCATTTTCCATCTCCAGTATTGCAAAAAAAAAAAAAAAAAAAGAAATTATTTTAAATGGTCCCTATAGGCTGGAAAGTTGCTAGAAAAAGAGGGAATACACACACACACACACACACACACACACACACACACACACACCCCTAGGGCTCTTCTTCTCTAATCTCCCTGTACCCAATGGATTCATAATTTCACATCTCCAATTTATTAATCAAATGCCACCTATGGGGAAATGTTGTGTGCCCCTAATGTTTCTCCACTTGAATAGTTGCTGAATATCTAATCACACTCTGGCAGCTTCTATTGATGTCAATGCAAGGAAGAAAAAACAGCCATTGCCTCTTCTCCCCAGGACAGAGTTCATACTTGGCAAGAATAATCACCAAGCCCCCACATGCTAATGAATCAAAAGAATTAGCAGTCAACACACACTAAGCCTTCTTTGAGTTATGAGGTCAAGGCAGCAGGCCCAGTGGTGCAGGGAAGGCCCCTGCGTCTGGGCACAGGCATCATTTGGAAGGTGTGGGGAAGGGTCTGGCTGTGCCTGGAGGAGAGGCTGCTAGAATTCTAGCCATGTGTGCACCTGTTCCCCAGAGCCACAGGGTCAGGAGTACTGAAGCTCCATCTTGCCCTGGCACCAGCCTGGAGGATCCCTCTTACATTAAGCATGTGTGTGTGTGTGTGTGTGTGTGTGTGTGTGTGTGAGAGAGAGAGAGAGAGAGAGAGAGAGAGAGAGAGAGAGAGAGAGAGAGAGAGAGAGAGAGGAGGCATTACAACAAAAGCGTGGCTGTAGAAAAGGGATAACTTTTTAAAATCCAAACTCAATATAGTCAGTATTAGACCCCAGGGTGTATAGCAGGGAGATAAAAGTCCTTAGCTCTGAGTCCTAACACTCTCTCTGCTCCCACCCACCTGCCAGCTGGCCATCTTGAACCCAAATTCATCAGACCCAGCGCACAGGGAGGCTCCACTGGGAAGGCAGGGAGGGGAGGGAGATGACCTGCCCAGCCTCAGGCAGCTCCTGGCATCATGTTGGTGTAGAACCGGGCTCTAGAAACACGTGTCGCATGGGTGAGTGTGTGTGAATTGGTCTCTGGCCCCTTCTCCTCGCTGTTTCTGGCAACATTCCCAGAGAGAAGCCAGAGCCCTCTTGCACCTCTGCTGTCCTTCTCCCAGTGTGGAAATGCCTTGGGTCTCTGAGCCAGGCCCCTTGAGGGAGAGCCAGGACAGTGTGTGTGGGGGGGGGGGGGGGGGGTGCTCATAGGTGGGGAGACCTGATTACCTTACTCAGGTTGCCCTGGCCTCATCTGGCCCTGGGGGCAGAGGTCACGTGGATCAGAGGACTACGCATCAGAGGTCAGCTTTAGCTTCCAAATCGTGGGCGTCTCCCATCTCTAAGCGATCCTCTCGGTTTGGGGGACTGTCACTGGTCAAGAGAAGTGTGTGATGCAGATCCAGACTTAAGCCTCTTCTGTGTGATGTGGGAGGAGGGAAGGCAGATGGAACTAGCCACAGAGCAAGCACAGGTGGCCTATTCCCTCGGGAAGGCCATCTAAACGTGCAGGCGAGCCGGGCATGGTGGCACACGCTTGTTTCCCAGCATTTGGGAGGCTGAGACCAGAGGATCCGGGTTTGAGGCCAGCCTCAGCTACCTTGTGAGGCCCTCTGCAACTTAGTGAGACCCTGTTTCAAAATAAAAAAAAAAAAATAGGGCTGAGTGTATAGCTCTGAGGTAGAATGCCTCTGAGTTCAATCCCCAGTACCACAAACAAATAAACAAACAAAAAAACAAACCATCTAAACGTGCAGGCAGGTGGCACTCTGAGTCAGTGCTGTCAGCCATAGTTTAATTGCCTCTGTGCCGTGTTTTTTGCTTCATTTTCAGGGCAACCCAAACTAGATGTTTCCAAAAGTCACCCTGTCACCTGGTACAGCATCACCAAAGGCCTGTTATACTGCAGCACAGTACAGTGCCCATTACAGAACCCCGGAGGCCCTCAAGGGCAGCGCGTCTCTGTTTCGGAGCTGCCTCGTGTCTGTTAAGCACAGGCTGGTGCACTCGTGGCCTGTAGCCAGAATACTCTACAAGTGGCGCAGTGTTCAGACAGCGGAGAGGAAGGAGGCCCAGGTGTGAATGGGATGCAGGTACACAGCAGAGGGGGGCTTCTGCCGGCCGCAGACATTACCTTCAATGCCGCAGGGTCCACTCTCCGTGTTTCATGTTCCCTCTTCTCCCTGGGTGAATCCATAAACCTAGCCCCTCCCCCAGAAAGTCACACCTTTCTGCAGTTGAGCTTGCCTTGAGGGATGGAAAGAATTGAGATAAGCAGAGGGGAGGATGGGTGAGGCTGTGGCTTCGGAAAGGTAGAGACACACCTTCATAGCCTCTGCCCCTGCCTGGAAGCCAGAATAACCCCCTCCTGTTGGAAGGAGTAGAGAACAGAGGGGACCTCCACCAGACAGCTGGAAAGAATGGCAGTGGCAGGTGCGTGGAGGGCTCCGCAGAAGGTTCAGTGACGGTGACGTTGGACTTGTTCCTCTAGTTTGTGGAGTGCTGGCTGGGGGGGAGGGGTCACAATGCCATCTGGACACGACACAGGTGCTCCCTCACTGCAGGGTCTTCTCAGGCATCTATACCAGGCCAGGTGCTCCCTGTCAGATAATGCTGTTGCCAGCAAAGAGGCTTAGGCGGGTCTCCTGGCAACCACAGCTCAGCCGGGCCCGCCTCCCAGTTCAGTTCAGCAGGAGCCTGGGCTGGCTCCAGCCTCCCGGGACACACACACTTCACAAACACCAGCCCAGCTGCGTCCCTCCTCCGGTCAGTGCTGTTTCCTCTGATGAAACTCCTCAGAGACAGAAAGGGCAAAAGGCACAGGAGGCAGCCAGCAGCAGAAGAGGAGAGGAGGAAGCCACCGCTGAGGATGTAGTCCATCCTCCTCACCCCTGCCTGTAGCCCTGGGCTGCCCAACTTTCTGCTTATTCCTGAAAAGATCCAGACTCTCTTCTCTCAGACTGGGAAACAGAAAACAGGATCCTTGCTGTGCCCTTGTACTTTGCAAAGGCTGACCTCAGATAGCAAGGTAAGAAGGAGTCTCCCAGGAGGCAGTGGCTTCCCCATCAGCACTCCAGAACAGTGGTACCCTTAGGAGGGAGGGTTGAGGTGGGGCGGGGGCTGGGGGAGCCAAAGAGCTGGCTGGTGCCAGGGCCTAGGTGGCCACAGGTAGACCCCCTTTGATCCACATTAGTTCCAGGAGATGAGTGGACTGGTGCAATATCCTCAGGCCCTGGCCTAGTCCTTGCTTTTTAAACTCATAGGAAGCCGTAGCGTTTGTTCTGGGATCAGCAACCCTCTCCGGGAGAAGGGAGCTCCAGCAATCTCTCTTCTGCTTTTATGGAGAGGACACGGGCATGGGGAGGAAAGACAACACCCAAATCAGAGATTTTCTCATCAGTTTGGGAACCGCAACATTAGCCTCTAATCCAAGGCACAGTCAGGTCAAAGGATCCAGCAATGACCGAGTCGTGTGGGTGATATGTGGCCTCTGCCTCTTTGACCTTGGAGGAGTCCTTGGGCCCTGATAAGACACCTAGGAGTGCAGGGCAGGACAGTCGGGGTGGGGTGGGGCTCCTGGGAAACAACTGGGCTTGGAAGGGAAGTCTGGCTGCAACCCTGGGATTAGGGTAGTTTCTTGGGGATCACTCCCCTCCCCGGCTGCAGCCAGTTGGACCCTACCATTACACCCCTGTCTCAATATGTGGACTGCCATTCATTCATTCATTCATGGAACCATTTATCAAGCCTACTTTGTTCCAGTGCATCCAACACAGCCCTTGCCCATGCAGAGGTCACAGCTTGGTGAGGGAAAAAGAACTACCACCTAAAAGGGGAGAACCATGTTGGTTACAGATGTGGTGATGATGGGCCCTGCGCCAGGCTCCAGTGGCTCTGAGATCAGTGCTCTGTCAGTGGGGGCAGGGAGGGCCAGTCTGCAGGGAGGAGTTGACCCTGGAGGTGGTCTTGAGAGATAAGCAGGTCTTTGTCAGGTGGGCAGAGGACACAGATGAGGTCCAGTCATGCCTTCCTATGTGGATTACAGGTTATTTTTCCATGATGCCAAAGAAAAATAAGAACAGTTTTCAATCTGTGAGTTGGCCTTGGACCTTGGCAAAAACAAAGTTGGAAGGAATTCGTCAGAGAGGGAAGCACCTACTCTCTGTACTTACTACAAGGCCCCTCTACCAGGGTCCCAGGGTCCAGTTTCAGCACAGCCAGCCTGCCTGCCCCATGGGGCAGGCAGGGTTCTGGGACAGCCCAGAACAGGACCACTTGCGGTCCTCAGGCCCTGTGGGTCACCAGGAGCAGCCTGAGATAATTTGCTCAGTTCTTGTCGCCTCGTTTCAGAAGTAGAGGGGACTGAGCATGGTGGCACAAGCTTGTAATCCCAGTACTTGAGAGGCTGAGGCAGGAACCGGCCCCTGGGCATGGCTCCTTGAGGCTGAGACACCAGGCAAGGACTGCAGCTCCTTTGCTGGTTGGCTGGGGGTGGCTGCACAGGGCCTTGGAACTCTCTGGAGGCTTGGGATACCCTCCCTGCTCCTGCAGGGGTCAGAGCCTTGCTGCCACATTGTTCTGGCCATTGAGCATCGCCAGTCCTCCTCCAACCTCTAACTGCCCGGAGCCAGAGACGCCTCTTGCCCTCAAGGCCAGGGCGAGGGTTTTCCTAGCATCTAACCAGCCGCAGCTGGTAGCCCTGTCTCCCTGGGAGCAATAGAAAAGCCATCATCCTCAGGGATATTCAGAAATAGGCTGAAGGGAAAGCTCAGAGTGAGTGCAGGAGGTGGAAGGTACAATGAAGGAGAAAGTCTAGGGGTGACATGGGGGATCCGGGAGGAAGGCTGCAGGAGAGCGACACCTAGTGACACAAGTGGAACACACAAGGCTTTTTCTGTTCTGTCAGCCAAGGCTCAGCTCTCCCCACACGTGGTCAAGCTTGCACCAAGCCAGGGAGTGCTTTCCTTTTTGTTCCCAGGTGCTTTGGGAGTCAGTGAAGCCTGGGAACACATTCTTAGAAAGACATTTCTGAGTGAGTTCAGTGAAGTCCGCTGGATTACAAAAGAAACTAGTTCTATCGAAATGCAGCTATTGAAGTAGTTTTTAAAAACAGTTTGTGACAAACTGAGCACGGTGGTTCACACCTGTAATCCTAGTATTTGGGAGGCTGAGACAGGAAGATCGCAGGTTTGAGGCCAGCCTCATCAACTTAGACCCTCAGCAACACAGTGAGACCTGTTGCGGTCTCTTAGGGGTAGAACACACCTGGGTTCAATCCCTAGTAACACATACACACACACACACACACACTTACACACACATTGTGACAAAGTGATACAAATGTTCTCTATCAACAAGTAAAATAATAAAATCTAATAAATACCATGACTTCAGGTAGTGACAAGCACACTTAAAATTTCACAAATAACACCGTTACAGAGCTAGAAATACAGCTGTGATCTTGGTTGGAGATAAGGCCACAAGTGCCTCTGGTCCATTTATACTGAAGGAAATACTACATTTTAGTATTTAATACTTAGTACATTTTAGCTAAAGGTTAGGCACAGATTCTCAAAGTCAGGGATACCACCTCCAGTGGGAGAGACAATGCTGGATTGATAGGGGAGGTAGAGCCTCAGGTGCCCCTAGAGGGCACTGAATAAAAATAAGGGGGCAGTGGTTGTGCCCCAGGTGGGGGTGCTAAGTAATTTTATTTTTTTGAAAAGGGAGTAGTAAGCCAGTAAGTTTGGAAATCTATGGGCTAGTGGAAATAAAGATGATTTTCTCCATCCAAGTTTATGCTCTCTGAATTCTCCCAGGACCTCGGGGTAAAATTCCCTGCAGTATAGGAAAGAGGGGGCCACAGCTCTCAGTGGACCAGCTTCTTGCTGGTGTACAAAGCACTTATACAGACATTACCTGATTTGATTTCACAGTAACTTGTATTTGATTTCACAGTAACTTGAAGAAGTACCCTTATTCCCGCCTCTTACAGAATGGGAAACTGGGGCTCTGAGCCATGAAGGTGACCTGGACACAGGCAGGATGTGGCAGGGAGAGGAAAGGACATAGGAACGGAATTCAGGGTTTTTCTACTAAAGCCTGCATTCTGTCCTCACCACCAGCCACTTCACCTGAGCTAGTGATGGACCAAAAGCAGGGCGGGGGCACAACGAGACCACCAAGCATACGTCTGAGGTGGAAGGGAGGGAGGTGGTGAGCAGATGTGGCTGGGTAAGGGGCTGGGTGCCAGGCCCCAGCCTAGGCAGAGGAGACACGGGGAGAGGGAGCAGAAGGCAGCCATCAGTGGGTGGCAGCAGTCCTGTCCCTAGCCCAGCTCCCAGAGCCGGCGCCTTCACAACCAGGGGCCCACAGGCCATTGTTCTACAGCTGCCATTAATTTCTCTTTATTTTCTTTTTTTTTGTGGTACCAGAGCATTCTACCTCCAAGTTACACCCCTAGCCCTATTTTTTTATTCTTTATTTTTAAAACAGGGTCTCACTAAATTGAGGAGGGCCTCATGAAGTAGCTGAGGCTGGCCACGAACCTGTTATCCTCCTGTCTCAGCCTCCCAAGTCCTGGGATTACAAACCTATCCCACCACACCCAGCTTTTCTTTCTTTCTTTCTATCTTTCCTTCTTTCTTTCTCTCCTTCCTTCCTTTTCTCTGTCTCTGTCTTTCTTTTTTTTTTTTTTTTTTCCTTTTGTACTAGAGATTAAACCCAGGGGCATTCTATCCCCAAACTATACCCCTAGCCCAATACTATTTATTTTGAAACAGTCTCACTAAATTTCTAAGGCTGGCCTTGAACCTGCAGTCCCTCCCACCTCAGCCTCCCAAGTAGTAGGATTACAGGTGTGTGCCGCTGTGCATGGCCTGTTGCCTCTCATTTCTTCTCCCTTTAGTCTTCATTAGACTGGGTCAGCTCTTCTCTATCAGGCACAACAGCAGTGGGCTTCCAGGCCTCTCTCCAGGCTTTCTGGACTCTTCAGCCATGAATTCGCCTGGCTGCGTCCTGAGGGCAACGGCCCCTGGCCACGGCGCAGGATCATGGTTTACCAGGTGTTTTCTCATACCTTCCCTTGAGTCTCACAGGAACTCTGTGGGGTGGGCATCTGGTCCACAGTTTTGTTTTATAGATGAGGAAACCAGGCCTATCTGGTTGATGAGCTTGAACAAAGTCCTGCAGCTGGTACTGGACAGAAGTTTCAGGCATAACCTGGATGGCGGCACTGTGAGGCCCAGGAGCGTCCACCCCATCGTGCAGGGGTGCCATTCATTCTCATATTCTCTCTCTCTCTCTCTCTCTCTCTCTCTCTCTCTCTCTCTCTCTCTCTCTCTCTCAGTATTGGGGTTGAATACAGAAATATTGTACCTCCAAAACCCCCAGCCCTTATTTTTTACTTTGAAACAGAGTCTTGCTAAGTTGCTGGGGGTCCCTTCCTCCTTCTTTGGAATGTGTGTGCTCTGAGGGAGAGGTATGGTGCAGACCCTGGACCTTAGGTTTTCTGGGTCCAGAGTGATGAGAACTCAGGCCTGGGCTTCAGTCTGCAGACCCCAGGCCCACACAGCAGCCCATGGCCCATGGCCTCGATGCCCAGGCCTGTTGGTGGAGGAGTGTCCCAGCACCATAAATGAGTGTAGAGTGGGGCAGAGGTGCCAAGAAGCCAGACAGTCCCCCAGATAGGAAGGAGTAGGGGAAGCTGCCTACGAAAGGTGGATGTTGAGCCGGATAGTTTTCCAACTTTAAAATTTTGAATGTGTGCAAACACACAGGAAGGTTGGAAGAATAGCACAAGGAGCGCCCATAAATCCTGCCAGGTGATTCCTGTGTTTTGCCATATTTGTCCTCTTCTGTATCTGCATGTGGACACACACATGCAGCATTTTCTGAATGGTTTGAATGTAAAACATTGCAGACGTTCACAAACACTTCAGCATCACCTTCCAATGTTCCCCTAACCCATAGCACTTTTATACTTGAGGAAATTAACCATCACTCAATAGCACCCAGTTCCTATACAGATTTCTCCAATGGTCCTAAATGATTTAAAAGGAATCAGTGGACATCCATGCATTTGAGGCTGACTGTAAGTGCCACTGGCTGAGGGGGAAGCAGCGATCCTCCCGGGATGGCTGTGAGGTCACCACGGTCACCCAGCAGTGGTGGGTGGAGAACCTGAGCGTGACGCAGCCTTTAAGCTGACCACTCATCCAGAGCAAGAGAGGGGCAGGACCTAAACTGCGCAAAGCCCCAGGGCAGGGCAGTCCTGCTGTTCACAGGCCTGACATCGGACCTGGCCACAGGCCAGATCCTAGGGCACCTGGAATAAGATAGCCACCTTTGGAATGTGACTAGCCAGCCGGCCAGCCTTCCTCTCAGGGCCCGCTCTACCTGACTCTCTCCCTCCCTCTCTCCATCTCTCCCCCTTCCGTTGCCCTTAAGAACTTAATCAGACTTGCCGGTAGAGCCTCCTGGGGGACAGCTGGCATCAGGGACAAAAATAGCCCCAGCAGAAACCTGTCTCTGTCAAAGCCTGGACCTGGCCAGGGTAGTGGGAGTATAGGGGTGGGGAGGAGACAACCCAGAACACCCTCCTCCCCCTCCTTGTGGGACCCCACTGCTGCGCCCCGAAAAACTCAGAGCCCATAGAACTCAGGACGCAGGCAGGTCCATCCACTAGCCCTGCCCTCCACCAAAGCACTGGCCTCTAAGGCCAGCTCAGGTCCTCAGGGAGAGGGGCCCAGGAGGCAGTGCTTCAGGCTCTGCCCTGGCCAGGGTCCTGGGGGTTAAGAGATGTACCCACTTTGGGGTCACTTCTCTTCCAGATCAGGGATAAGGGACTGAGATCTGGAGTTCCCTTCCAGGCGGCGCTCCCCACTCCCAGGAACACACACACTTTCCCACAGAGGGGCTACATGCAGGCACTTTCTGTGGGCCCAATCTACTGGAGGTGATGGCCCTACCCCATGGAGAAACCTAGGTCTGCTGGCTGTGGTGACACACATCTGTATCCCAGTACTTGGGAGGCTAAGACAGAAGGATCACAGATTGGAGGTCAGCTTCAGCAACTTAGACCCTCAGGTACTTAGCAAGACCCTGTTTCAATAAATAAATAAATAAATAAATAGCGCTGGGGGTATAGCCCAGAAGTAGAACGCCCCTGGGTTCAGTCTTCAGGTGGTTGTTCACAGGGATGTGGCTGGCCCTTGGGTGCAAAGGCTGGGGTATCCCTCCATATTTGTACCCAGTGCAGGATGGAGCTGGGAATGGAGCAAGAAGGTCAGGCTGCAGGCCAGGAACTGGCTCAAGCCACATGGCCGGCCATGTGCCAGGCAAGGACTCAGAGGGGCCAGGGATTTTCAGTGTGAACCTGACCCTCGAAGTTGTTAGGAAGATATATTTGACCAGGAAGAAAGCAGATCATATTTCATTTAATACTTTGTTAGCTTCATTTACAACTTATAAATCCAGACTATTCCCCAAAGGCTCATGTGTTCAAGGTTTGCTCTCCAGATGGTGGTGCTATTGGGTGGTGGAAACTTTAGGAGGTAGGGGCTGGTCGGAGGAAACAGGCCACTGGGCGTGTGCCTTTGAAGGGTATATCTTGTTCCTGGCCCCTTCCTCTGGCTCTCTGGCTCTCTTGGCCTCCTGGCTGCCTGCTGACTGAGAGGTGAGCAGCTTTGTTCTAGCACACCCTCTCTGCCATGATGTTCTGGCCCAGAAACAACAGAACCAGCCAACCATGGACTGAAACTGTGAGCCAAAATAAACCTTTCCTCCATTAAGCTGTTTTTCTCAGATACTTTGTCATCGCTTACAAAAGCGCTCTCTCTCTCTCTCTCTCTCTCTCTCTCTCTCTCTCTCTCTCTCCCTCCCTCTCTTTCACACACACACACACACACACACACACACACACACACAAACTATGACTAATGTATCACATGGCAATCCTATTCTGTCTTTAACTCCAGGATTAGTCCAAATCAATCAGAAAATAAGGACTGATCTGTGTTTTTATGAATGCTCATTGAGCACTTGCTGTGGGCCAGACTGTCTGCTGGGTGCTGGGTGCTGGTAGAATAACACACAGACCTGGCTTCTTGTTCAGTCTGAAGAGAGATCAGGGCATACAGTCAGTCACAGTGCGTTGTGACTAGGGGTCAGCACAGAGCAGCTTGGCAGGCACTGACTCCTGGTCAGGAAGGTCAGGGAATTCTCCTGAAGGATGCAAAGTGTAAGCTAAGAGTTCAGGTGGGATTTATTCAAGACTTGGGAGATTGAAAGTGTTCTAGTGTGTGCAGAGACTCAAAAGCAAGTCATGAGCACGCACTTGAAACTGGATTCCTTAAGTCTCTTTTCTCTGCATCTGGAGGGTCTGGGCAGGAGGAGGATCATTTGTACATGGACTGGGCAAACAGTGTAGAGAGGGAAGGTGGGAGCCCGGTGGTGCACGCCTATAATCCCAGTACTTGGTAGGCTGAGACAGGAGGATGGCAGATTCGAGGCCACCGTGTGGTAACTTAGTGAGACCCTGTTTCAAAATAAAATAGAGCTGGGGATATAGCTCACAGGTAGGATGCCCCTGGGCTCAATCCCCAGTACCATGAAAGAAAGAGAGAGGGAGGGAGGGAGGGAGGGAGGGAAGGAAGGAAGGAAAGAAGGAAGGAAGGGAGAGAAAGAAGAGAAGGAAGGAGATAAAGGGGAGGTGGGGCACTTGACAACCTATTCCAGGCTTTAGTTGAGGAACAGCATGCCCCTTCATTGTTGTCGGAGACTCAGATCCACTTCTGACAGACCAAGGGGCATGCTAGAGATAGCAACTCCTTCAACCAACCATCCATGTATGCATGCATGCATGCATCCATCCATCCATCCATCCATCCATCCATCCATCCATCCATCCAATCATTTACTCACAAAACCTGCACTGAGCAGGACCCTGTGGGACTATGCTGAGAAGTTAGGCTCCCTGCTCTCATTCCTGATGCCCTGCTCAGCTGGCCCCTTGTCTTACCCATTTCACCTTGTGCCATGGCTGGGTCCTCCACCTGGGCCACCTGTTCAGCCATGTGTCTGAAGCCTGCACCTGCCCTTCAGCCTGCTCTCATGACAAGGCCTGCTGATAATTTCCATTGTCTAGAGCCTTTCTCCCCAGGTCAGTACTATGTTTCTCCATCACTGGTGCCGCACTGCACTGATGTTGCAGTGTTTACTCATCGGGTCTTGTATCTCCTGGAGAGCAGAGTCCCTAGATGCTTTCATGTTTGTGTCCCTTCACAGGTTGTGTACACATGGCTTGATTAATGCTTGTCGAATGAATGAATGATGAATACTGAATAAATTAATAAGTGGTGGGTAAGTTAGGTTTTACCAGAATAATGTCAACCCTGTACAATATTCTAAGTGTCCCAGCAAAAGGCTGGAGGCATTTGGAAGCAGTGTTTTCCTATTAGTCCATAAGCATTTGCTCTAAACACGTGTGAGTGTGTGTGTATACGTGTATGTGCATATACATACTTTTCCATCTTACATCATAGGAACAAAATTGTGTACGGCCATACATAGCATGGTTCCTGCTTTGTGTAGAGTTGGTGGGAATTCAGGAAGCAATTTCTCTGGGCTCAACTGTCACATGTTTTAAGGATCATTAGAACCATGAACGAATATCTTACTTCTACATAGTGCTTACAGTGTACCAAGTCTATTCTCTACTGCTTCTTCCAATAGCCCTATTTTGTCTTACAGAATTAGCCATGACTGCTCACAGAGGTTAAGCATCCTACCCAAGGCTGCAAGGGCAGAGCAGGTCTTTCACGGGGGCCCAGCTCTCTCCCTTCTCCTTGGTCTCCTGGGTCCTCCCCCTAACTGACAGAGGGGCCAGGGAAGATGCACAGCTGTTCTGTCTTGGCAGGACCTGGGGGCCATGTCCCTCCTCCCCTGGCTCCGGTGGAACGAGGCCCCGCCCCGCCTGTCATCCCGGAGCCCAGCTGAGATGGTGCTGGAGACGCTCATGATGGAGCTGGCGGGGCAGATGCGAGAGGCTGAGAGGCAGCAGCGGGAGCGCAGCCAAACGGTCAGGAAGATTTGCACCGGCGTGGACTACAGCTGGCTGGCCAGCACGCCGCGGCCCACCTACGACCTCAGCCCCGGTGAGCGGCTGCAGCTGGAGGATGTCTGTGCCAAGATCCACCCATCCTACTGTGGGCCTGCCATCCTCAGGTAACCCACGGCAGCGCATGGGGACCAGCTGTCCAGGGGCCTGAAGCCACCAGGACTAGAGCCAGGGGCCCAGATGACTCGGTTATCTGTTAGAAGGAGCAAGGCAGGAAGAGGGACCTGAACCATACCACAAGACAGAGGCCAGGGTGAGCAGGTCAGCAGGAGATGGGAAGCAGCTCCTGGGGGCAGGTGAGTTTTGATGGGTGAGGACTCAGGGCCTCTGAGCTCTGTTCATCCTGCTGGGATTGTCAGTATCCTCGATCTCAAGGTGGATTTCTTCTCCTTTATCAGATTATCTTCAGTATCACCTTCTTAGAGAACTTTTCCCAATCTCTCCAAAATTGGTGTCTTAGTTAACCTATTTCATACCAGCTTTCCACCAGTCTGCATAAGGGCCAGCGTGTGCATGTGTGTATGAAGGGGTAAGAGCTCTGGGACACTCAACATTTAGGGCTTGGAGACAACATGTTCCTGAATGTAAATGTAACCTCTCTCAAGCTGCCGCCCATGTGATCCTGTCTCAGCTGACTGGTGAAGTCAAAAAAGCATATAGTCCAACCACCAAGAATAATTTCACAATACATTAAGTTCTTTATCTGCATTTGTCTTTGTAAAGGAACACAAATCAACAATAAACTATTTTAAAATTCCCCTTAGACTGCCCAAATCATCTCTCACCTTCCCATTTAACCAACATATATATCTGTCGTGCACCTTTTCTTTGAAATTCCTCTTAAAAACTCCTTCTCCAGCTGGGTATGGTGGCACACGCTTGTAATCCCAGCATTTGGGAGGCTGAGACTGGAGGATCCGGGTTCGCGGCCAGCCTCAGCTACCTAGTGAGGCCCTCCGCAACTTAGTGAGACCCTGTTTCCAAATAAAGAATAAAAAATAGGGCTGGGAGTCTAGCTCGGAGGTTGAATGTCCCTGGGTTCAATCCCCAGTACCGCAAAATAAATAAATAAATAAATAAATAAATAAATAAATAAATAAATAAATAAAAGCCTCCTTCTCCAGCCCATCCATGCTCCTTTGGTTTTTGTAGGCTTTGTATCCTCCCTCCTTTTTCCCAGGCTGAGAATCTCAGCCTCCCCCATTTTTCTGATTCTGTATCATGGAAGCACCCAAAATATACCTCCTCCAGAGCCGGGCGTGGTGGCACATGCTTGTAATCCCAGTACTTGGGAGGCCGAGACAGGAGAATCTGGGTTCGAGGCCAGCCTCAGCTACTTAGTGAGACCCTCCACAACTTAGTGAGACCCTGTTTCAAAAAATAAAGAATAAAAAAATAGGACTGAGGGTGTCGCTTGGAGGTAGAATGCCCCTGGCTTCAATTCCTGGTACCAAAACAAAAACAAACAAACAAACAAAAACAAACCTCCTCCATGGGGACAGGGATGGATGGACTCTTTAGTGGCAGTGCTGATAGGGAATCTGAGCTGGCTAACCAAACCTCATAAGTGAGGGGGAGGGCTGGGGACACTTAGTTGGTGATGACTATCTTGCCACATTGCCCATTTCATGTCACTGCTAAGAAGTCTGCCAAGTCCTGAGTCTGGGTATGGTAGAGGAAACCAGGTATTAAGTGGATTTGCTAGCACTGGTTCTTGAGCTCTAAGCAAAGACCTTCTAGGCAGAGGAAACAGCTTGGGAAAACACACAGGGAGCCAGAGCACCCAGGTCATGGGTGCATGCGTGACCCTTTCTGGGTAAAGTGCAAGGTCTTCTGGGGAAGCAGCAGGGGCCCTGTATTTGTTAACTTTTTGTTATTGTGACCAAAATACCTGACAAGATCAACTCGGAGGAGGAAAGGTTTATGTGGCTCGTGGTTTCAATGGTTCAGTTGATGGTCAGCTGGTTCCAAGGCAGAAATACCATGGCAGCAGGGCATG
>PVLC010038925.1:0-14503 GCA_004027655.1 Graphiurus murinus
AAAAAAAAAAAAAATAATAATAATAATAATAATAATAATAAATAAAATAAATACTCAACCTCATTGCTGGAACATAGTAAATGTTCCCAAATTATTGTGACGGGATTGTATTGGAAAATTGCTCTGGTATTAATTTCCAAAATGTTAAAAGCAGTCAGAGTCTGGGTACTGTGTGAGCACTCAGGCAGGGAGAAGTGGTGGCTGCTTTGCCTGTTGCTCCTCAGAGCTCTCCCTCCCCTCTGCCCTTCGGCCAAGTGTTTACCCATAGTAATGCCTTTAGCCTTAAAAATATGTAGAGACAATTGAAAACCCTAAGATCACAGTGACTCTGCCTGGCTCACTTCAGAGCCATAAAGATAGCAAGAGTCTTATGCCTTGCTCTTAGAGATCACATACAGCTATACTGGCTGTAATTTGTGCCTCCATTTCCCTCCTATTTTGGGGGACCCAGAAAGATAAACTCCATGTGCAGCTTCAAAGCATCCATAGTTGATGAGCAACCAATACAGCCCAATACAATAGGGGTAAAAGCAAGGTAGATTATTGACCTCTGCACTTAGTAAGCACACTGTCTGGAGACAAAGAGTAAAATTATTACTATATCAAATAAGCTACTTATTTGATAATGCTGCCAAGAACATGCCAATACAAAAACTGTATTTAAAGACTGGGGTCTGAGGTGGGGGGAGTTCCACTTTTGGGCTCTCCAGTGTGTCTGCCAGGCACACTGCTTTTCTTTTCTTCCCTTTCTATTTCCTACTGACTTTGTAATAAATAATGCTGCAACCAAGCCATCTATTAGTTTTCATTCCCGACTCAATTTATTTTCTTTGAATCGAGGAAAAGAGCCCTCAACGCCGTTATGACCATAACAATTATAACTATTGTGATGAAGTATTATAGTAATTTTAAACCAGTTTCTGATAGTTTTTTCACAGTAATATCTCATTGCAAATTTATTATCCATAACACAGCAAAGGAAGACCATATTTGGACAAGGAAACTGATGTGGCAAAATAATCTGATACCATTTCCTCTGCATTACCCATCAATGAAAAATTATTGCTATATGCACATTAGAATGATTTAATCACATTTACATTGAGACAGTCTGTGTTCTGGTAGGTATAATTGGTAGCTAATTTGAACTTATTGGAAGCACTACTTATCACAATGAAATTCAAATATAAGAATTTAGAGATCTCCTTTTTAAATTCATTGTAACATGATTTGAAGCATTAACTCAATAAGTATTTATTGAACACAAACATATTCCAAGTGCTTGGAATACACCGGGCATTAAAGTAGACATGCTTAGCATGGCATGATGGTACACACCTGTAATCCTAGTATTTGGAAGGCTGAGATAGAAGGATCACAGGTTCAAGGCCAGCCTCAGAAATTTAGTGAGAACCTCAGCAACTTAGGGAGACCATGTTTCAAAATAAAATAGAGCTTGGAGGGTAGGTCAGAGGTAGAAAGCCTCTGGGTTCAACCCCCAATGCCGAATAATAATACTAAGAGTAATAATAATCATATTTAAATACTTCAATGGAGGAAACATCTACTAAGATATTCCTATCATGAAAGACATCATATAGCTGGGCATAATGGCACACGCCTGTGATCCCAGTGCTTGGAAGACTGAGATAGGAGGATATCAGGTTCAAGGCCAGCCTCAGTAACTTAGTGAGGCCCTCTGCAACTTAGCGAGACCTTGTTTCAAAGTAGAAAATAGGTCTGGGGGTATAGCTCAGAGAATGCTCTGATGTTCAACAAATAAATAAATAAATAACAGATAAAAAATAAACAAATAAATAAATAGCAACATCACATTTACCCCTCTTGTTTTGACAGCAAAAGTGATATAATACAATTCTGGAAAACCAGCAATTTGTTTCAAGGCCAAAGGGGAAAAACTGTATTACAATGGCCACTAGATGGCCCCATATAAATTTTTCCATTATTATAATGAGAACATGAAAGAAACAAATGAAAAATAATTATTTAATGAAATAGTGCATGATTTTACCTTTTGCATCATGAATCACATCTAGAAATTATGAGTCTTCATTTATCACTCAGCATATCTTCATATAGTGGAGCTACTAAAACATTCTTACGTTTTATCACTAACATTTCCAATGGTATTTATCAAAATATTTTAAGAATTGAAAGTTTTAATATTTGACTTCTTCTGGGAAACACTGAAATTGTCTATCTAACTTTTCCCCTAATGGCTAATAATAGGAATTACTTTCTAAGTTTTGAGTACTGTTGATTCCCAGGTACTCTACTTCTCTACTTTAAATTCTCCTTTTAAAGACTTTGTAGAAATTTAAACTTTGAACAGAAACAAGTCATTTACTTATAGCTATGCCTATCTTTCTCTCATTTGACATTATATATATAATACATTAATTTTAGGGAAAATCATAGTTAATTGAAAATGTTAGCTGATTTGTATTTCATTTAGCTCATAACCCATTTCACAATCAGCTGCTTCTAAAGAGGTGCTTTCATTATTGTGCATTTATAATGGAAATACCTGAGAATCCTAAAAATAGTAAAGAATAAGTGATTGCCTTAATGATTAATCACCTGTGGTTGGGCTGGTTACGGAATACCAATGTGGGTCACATTTCACTAATTATCATTACCTTGATTTTTCTCATTTTCTGCTTTCCATAAAGAAAGGACTAATCAGTTCCAGGTCCTGTGAAATTTTAAATGGAAAACAAATGTAACTTCCCCTTGCAAATTATATTTTCCCCATATGCCATCCAATTCAGGGATTTGAGTCAGGTTCTGCACAGCCCGAAAAACCTGCCAGAAAAAAAAAAAAATCACCTGTTTAGAAAATCTGCAATTCTGACTTCAGGTTTTAATTGGCAATTTCCTGTTAGGTTCTATTTCCTCCGGGCATTGGGCAGTATTGAAAAGCTGTGCAATGCTGCCTGATGCTGTTGCCACCTCTTCCCCCCTTGGCACTCAGGATTGTTTGCTTTGTCTCACTCGTTTTTGTTTCTCAGCCATTGGAAATCTGCTTAATTCTGAGGAGGCTTCAGAGTTGAAAAATTAAGAACCATTGTATAACATGACATGACTCAAGGGCAGCCTTCCTACTCTGACGTTTGGCCTTTGTAAGAAGAGAGGCCGACAAATTGTTGGAAGGAATTCTTTGAATCTATGAAAGATTTTTTTTTCTTTTCTAAAATACTAATCAAATAACCCTCAAATACCAGGAAATATGACCCAGGGTCCCTATTTTGACTGTATACTGTATTTTGATTCTGGTGGGACACTTCACCCTCCTGGTAGCTCCTGGGGTGGTTTCCAGGTCCTCTAAATATAATACTAAACTGTTTGCTACTGGATGAAAAGTAAATAATACTTGTCTCTAGGCCAAAAGAAGTCATGCATGTACTCCAAAACTAGAGGCAATTGAAAAACTGCTTATGAGCTGGGTCTCATAAGCAGGCCTGTAATCCCATTACTTGGGAGGCTGAGACTAGAGGTCGACAGGTTCCAGACCAGCAGCGGCAATTTAGTTAAAAGCTCAACAACCTAGTGAGACCCTGTTTCAAAGTGAAAAATAAAAACGGCTTCGGGTATATCTTGGAAGTAGAATGCCTCTAGGTTCAACCTCTAGTGCCAAAGAAAGAAAGAAAAACTGCTTAAGTTGAATTCAGTGATAATTTTCTTTTGTGTGTGTGTGTGTGTGTGTGTGTGTGTGTGTGTGTGTGTGAGAGAGAGAGAGAGAGAGAGAGAGAGAGAGAGAGAGAGAGAGAGAGAGAGAGACTAGGGATTGAACTCAGGGGAATTCTACCTCCAAGCTACAACCTCAGCCCTATTTTAATTTTTATTTTGAAATAGGGTCTTGCTAAGTTGGTGAGGTGGCCTCAAATCTGTAATCCTTCTGTCTCACTCTCCCAAGTACTGGGATTACAGGTGTGAGCCACTGCACCCAGCTTGGTAATGAGATGTCAAAGCTGCAAATGCAAGGCCTGGGATGTGGCTCAGTGGTAGAGAGATATTTCTCTGGCCTCCCCATAATCATGTTCTACAACAGGGAAGTAACCACTTTAGATGCAGAGCCTGCAAGATTGGTCAGGATTAAGAGATAAAACTCAAACTACTTAATGCTTGCCCCATTCTCTATTTCATCAGAAGCCATTCCTAGGTTCCATCTTCAGCACTGCAGAAAAACAAATAAACAGCAATAGCAAGCTGCACTGCAGCAACCGAATTGGCAGATTTTTGATGCACTTAGATCTCTCTCTTTCCAGAGACATACTATATGAAGAATAAAATAAATCCAATTTTGTTTCCTTGTTTGGTTTGCTGTTAAGTCATTATGAGCAATAGAACTTGACTATGAAAAATATCATCTCTATATAGAGAGAAATGTTGCATTTTGGCCCATTCTCCATCTAATTGTAAAAAGAAGGCTCTTTGATTCTGGTGGGACACTTCACCCTCCTGGTAGCTCCTGGGGTGGTTTCCAGGTCCTCTAAATATAATAGTCTCTTTTTTATTCTTTTCATTCTTTTATACTTCTTTTTCTTCATTTCAAAGTCCTTCACTCAAGGGTTAAGAAGAATATCTGCAAATAGGTGTTGCATCTGGGGGAAACTTTTTTGTACAGAGTCATTTGAAGGACTCTTTCTCTTTTCTTTGAGTGGCTTATCAAAAACCATTCAGAAAACACATTCCCTCAGGCAATTTCAATCTATTCAAATTCCCAGAGACCTTTAAAGGTGTTAGTTCCTAAACTGTTTTACAGTATAAGGCTTCTCAGATGGCCTTGGAGGAAAGGGATATTGAGAAGAAAGGAAAAGAGTTCACCCCCTCCCACACACACACATACACCCTCCATTTACAAGGACACCACTTGAGAAATCAACTTTTATTGGCGTGGGCTGTGAATTTGAATTATCCAAGCAGAAACTCACAGGGTAAGGAAGAACTGTCAAGTCATTTAGTGCTGAGTCCAATCTGTAATATTTCTACCAAGTATTTCTCTGGCCTCTCCACAATCTTGTTCAATAACAGGGAGTTAACCACCTTAGAGGCAAAACTGGTCAGAATTCAAAGATAAGACTAAAACCCCTTAATCCATTCCATCACTTTCCAGGGATAACTGCTATTTTCTGTTATTCATTTTAGGATTTTTTTTCTATGCTTATCAATATAAACAAGTTGTCGTAAATCATACATAATATTATCACAGTGCAGTGATAATACTTGGTTCTTGTCATCCCTTGGTTCTTGTCACCCAAAAGAAAGATTTCATTTGGAGGACACAATACAATTAGCATAAGGGGTGTTATTGGGTGAGTTCTCCCCGGGAAGGTCTCAGAGATGGCTTGTCCAGGAGTGGAAAAGAGAGAGGAAGAGTCTGTCACAAGGTGCATTCTCATACTGTCCAGAAATCCCCCCCCTCCTCAAGCATAGTAATTTGGGGCAGTCACTTTTGGGTGTCTAGCCACAGCTTACTGCAACTGCGACTGCACTAAATTCACCATTTGGAATTTTTCCTCTAGTGTCTAAGGCTGCAATGTAAAGGCTGCAGGTCTTTAATCACATCTGGGTGGGGCAACTTCCATATCTCTTCTCAGGAAGGCTGGCCGAATTCTCCCATCCCATTTGTTCCCCTGCTTTGCTCATCTCTAATCTAACTACCTAACATTGGTAACATTATTTCTTTCTTTCTTTTTTTATACTGAGAATTGATTCCAGGGGCAGTCTACCGCTGAATTACATCCCAGTCTTATTTTATTTTTTATTTGTATTTATTATTTATTTTTGCAGTACTGGGGATTGAACCCAGGGGCATTCTACCTCCAAACTATACTCCCAGACCTATTTTTTATTCTTTATTTTTAAACAGTGTCTCACTAAGTTGCCGAGGGCCTCACTAAGTAGCTGAGGCTGGCTGTGAACCTGCGATCCTCCTGTCTCAGCCTCCCAAATACTGGGATTACAAGAGTGTGCCACCACACCTGGCTTTTTGTTTGTATTTATTTGGTGCTGGGCTTTGAACCCAGGGGCATTGTACCTCTGAGATAAACGTCCAGACCTTTTTATGTATTTATTTTTTTTGAAACACAGTCTCACTAAATTGCTGAGACTGGCCACAAACCTGTGATCCTCCTCTCTTGGCCTCCCAAGTACTGGGATTAGAGGCATGCACCACCATGCTGGCTCCTTTTTATATTTTCCTATGAAACATGGTCTCATTAAGTTGTTGAGACTGGTCTCAAGGCTGCAACCTTCCTGTTTCAGCCTCTCAAGTACTAACATTCCAGTGTGTACCACCGCACCAGTCCAAAACCTTTTTGTGGTGTTTCTATACCACTATCTACTTTTTGTCAGATTTAGCATAAGAATGCATGGCTTTCCCTCAGTCTTTGGAGTTTAATTTCTAAAGGTACCTGTGTCATGTAAAGTACATTTATATATATATATATATATATATATATATATATATATTATATACATTTAATACATTACATATATACATTTAATATATATATTATATATTAACCCTAACCATATATATATATATATATATATATATATATATATATATATATATATATATTAGGGATTGAACTCAGGGGCAGTCTACCTCTGAGCTACACCCCCAGCACCCCCAGAATTCTTTTGCCGAGGCTAGCTTCAAACCTGTGATCTTCCTGTATCAGCCTCCAAAGTACTGGGATTACAAGTGTGGGCCACCATGCCCTACTTATTTGTTATAGTTGTGTTGTTGTTGTTAATCTGTCTTTTGTTATAGGGGCATCAGCCAAGAACTTTGTGATGAGGGAGGAAAAGATTTTACTTTTCTCCCCTACAACTGAAATTTGGGAAGTGGCAGAGCTGGAATTGAAATTTAGGCAGTGTCTCTAGAATCTTGGTGAGGGACATTTATGAATTTTACAAAAGTATAAAGAATGCTTTTCAAGTCTTCTCAAAAATGAAAAAGGGCTCTTCCAAAAGTCCAAAAGTATTCTTTTACATGAGGAAACAAGTTAATAATAACATTTGGGTTTCTGGTATGTAGTAAGTTGTGTGTGTGTGTGTGTGTGTGTGTGTGTGTGTGTGTGTGTGTGTGTGTTTGTGTGTGTGTGTGTTGCTGGGGATTGAACCCAGATATATTCTACTTCAAAGCTATACCCCAAGACCTATTTTATTTTGAAACAGGGTCTCACTAAGTTTCTGAGAGTCTTATTAAGTTGCTGAGGCTGATATTGAACCTGCGATCCTCCTATCTCAGCCTCCCAAGTACTGGGATTACAGGTGTGCGACACCATGCCTGACTAGTAAGAATTTTTTGAGTATTTCAAATACTAGTTTTCTTATTTCTACATTTTTAGTCCTGGGCTAATATACAGAATCATGATGAGTAAGGAATTTTACTCTTCACTAAACATTTCAAATTATCTGTTGGATCTAGTTGTCTCAAGAGGACAGAATAATGTCAGAATCTGGCCCCTCCATACAATGTTAATGTTTTCTGCATTGTGTTATGTAACAATGTAGCATTCAGAATGATTTTTTATTTTCTTCTAATTTAAAATACATTTCCTCTCAAATTTAGGTATACAGGTATGATTAATTTTGTTCAGTAAATTCCCATCAGAGGAGCTTCCTTTCATAAAAAGCATTTAAGAATCTGTGTACAGTTACCCAGCCTCTGCCTTCCCAGATCCCAGGAATCATGGAAACATGTGTTGATAAGGTGTCACAGGATTAAAGCAATCTGGCATAATACTCCACTATATGGAGCACAATATGTTCACCTGGAACACATTGAACGAATGAAGAATATACTTTTGCTGTATTAAGCTGTAGGGAAGTTTTTTTGCTTTTTTTTTTTTTTTGTACTAGGGATTGAACCCAGGGACATCCTACCTCTGAGCTACACCCCCAGTCCTTTTTGAAATTCTTTTTTTGTGTGTGTGTGTGGTACTGGGGATGGAGCCTGGGGGCATTCTACCTCCGAGGTACAGCCCCAGCCCTATTTTTTTTTTATTCTTTATTTTGAAACAGGATCTCACTAAGTTACGGAGGGCCTCGCTAAGCAGCTGAGGCTGGCCGTGAACCCAGATCCTCCCATCTCAGCCTCCCAAATGCTGGGATTACAAGCATGCACCACCACACCCGGCTTGACAGTCTTTATTTTGAAACAGGATCTAAGTTGCTGAGGCTGGCTTCAAACCTGCCATCCTCCTTTCTCAGCCACTCAAGTACTGGGATTACAGGTGTGCGACACCATATCTGGCTTGAAACACCTCTTTGCTGAAATGCTAAGTCATCTCACATTGTTCTCTAGTGATTTTCCGAATTACTTGAGTTGTAAGTCAAGTTTTTCATTCCTGGATTTGCTATTTACTTTGCTAATGCAGATGTACGTCTCTTTTTACAAAGGCACAGCTTTTCAGGGCCATTTCCTTGTCTGCAGAGGTCTATATTTTCTCTCCATAGTCAACTCAAAATATGCTAAAGAAACATTTGGAGTGGGATATTTTACTTCCCCCAAACGATTATCAAATTTTGATGGTGTGATTTCATCATGATATAGCTTATCTTGACTGATAGGGAAATTAGAAATACAGAATTGGCATGTTGCAAGCGCATCTTTCCTGACATTGACTTAATGATGGGGAGGGGTGCAACTAAGATGCTACTATCAGAAGCTGTCAAGTGCAGTTACATATGGCACTGTTGGTGAGATGTGTACTAGCACAGTCATTATGGAAAACTCTATGGATGGTCCTCAAAAAATTAACACTCTATTTGCCACATGACCCAGCAATCCTGTTGTGGGATAACCCGGTCCCACTTGTGGGTCCTTGGCATCTGTGATAAAAAGAATTTTAACACGTGCCAGTCAGGAACAAAAAGTAGGAATTTATTTAGGAAAATAAGGGAGTGGGGGAGAAAAACAGGTGACCGGACATCTTCCTGTTCAGATGCGCTTCCCAGGTCCCAAAGAGGCCGAGGGGTGGTTAACCCCTTCCTTTATAGGCTTTTAAGAGGGGTGGGCACAAAAGAAGTCTGGACCTCCTCCTTCTTCAGGTATAGGTGGACGATAGGTAGGTGGTCCAAGCTGGGCCCTCCCCTTCCTCAGATTTCAAGATGGGTCTGCCCTTGGCTGTAAATTTCCGGTGTCTTTGGCCCCTGACTCCTAGGTGGGGGGCAGGGCCTAAGGAACTTCCAAAGGTGGAATGGAGGCTGCCGCGCTTCAGTTCCAGGTGTTTATATTAAAGTTATATCTTTACTTTTCCTTCCCATTTGTCTCCTTCCTGCCTACTTATTTCTTCTATCCTACATCAATCCCACTACAGGATATATATTGAAAGGAAATTAGATGAGCACATCAAAGAGATATTTGCATTCCCCTGTTAGTTACATCATTATTCACAATAGTTAAGATACGGAAACAATCCAAGTGTCCATCGACAGATTAATGGATAAAGACAAAGTGTTATGTACACACAAGGGAATACTATTCAGACTTAAAGAAGGAAATTTTGTCACTTATAACAACATGGATGAACCTAGAGAACTTTAAGTGAAAGAAGTCAAGCACAGAAAGACAAGTACCGCACGATCTCCTGCATACACAGAACCAAAACACATAGATGTAGAATGTGGAATAGTGGTTACCAAAGGTTGAGGTGAGGAGGTGGTTGGGGATACAAAATTTCACTAGAACATAAGGAATAATTTCCAGGGATTTATCGCATAACATAGTGACTATGATTAATAACATATCGTATACTTAAAAACTGCTGATAGTAGATTCAAAGTGTTCTCAGCACACATGCAAACAATGATAAATAGGCAAAATACTAAAAATGTTGATTAGTTTGCTTTAGTCATTGCACAATATGTACAGATTTCAAAAGATCATGCAAAACACCATAAATATACACAACTTTTATTTGTCAATTTATAAAAATAATTATGGGGCTGGGGGATAATCTATGCAGTTATACAGAAACCCAGAAGTACCCCTTGTCGCCACACTTTCCTTACCTTCCATATAAAGTCCTTCCATAAGTACATCCTACAGATATTCATCCTTGTCCTCTCATCTACTCTCCTCATTGAATCTAGAATGATCTTTTCAAAAGCTAACTCTGATTCTGTCCCCTTCCTTTATCTAAACCTTTTCATCATTCAGATTTCAACTTACATACTGCTTCTTCTTAAAAAAAAAATTAGTGAGGCCCTCAGCAACCTAGAGAGACCCTGTTTCAAAATAAAGAATAAAAAGAGCTGGGAGTGTAACTCAGAGGTAGAATGCCCCTGGGTACAATCCGAAAAAAAAAAAAAAAAAAGATTAGCCGGGCATGGTGGCACACTCTCATAATCCCAGCATTTGGGAGGCTGAGACCAGAGGATCCGGGTTCGCCGCCAGCCTCAGCTATCTAGTGAGGCACTCCGCAACTTAGTGAGACCCTGTTTCAAAATAAAGAATGAAAAAATAGGGCTGGGGTTGTAGCTCGGAGGTAGAATGCCCCTGGGTTCAATCCCCAGTACTGCAAAAAAAAAAAAAAGAGATTGTGATTTAGGTTGTGGCAGGAAAATGCTGTTGCATGTATGTGTTTGTGTGTGTGTGTGTGTGTGTTACTAGGGATTAAATCTAAGGCCTCCTGCATGCTACGCAAGAGCTCTACCACTGAGATACATCCCCAGACTGCAAAAGAATTCGTATCCTATGATAAATGACAAGGCAGATCATGTATGCAATTCATTTGTAACTCTAGAAAAAGATGCAGGAAAATTGAAGGATTTGAGCTCAGCAAAATTTGCCCAATTTGTAAGCAGACATGAAAATGAATAGAAGGTTCAGAAATTCAGATCTGGTGAATAATAAAGAAAATGTGAACCAAGAACAGTGGTGCAGACCTGTAATTCTAGTACTTGGGAGACTGAGACAGGAGGATCACAGGTTTGAGGCCAGCCTCAGTACCTTAGCGAGACCCTCCACAACTTAGTGAGATCCTGTTTCAAAATAAAAATAAAATAGGACTAGAGATGTAGTGCAGAAGTAGAACGCCCCTGGGTTCAATCCCCAATACTGCAAAAAAAAAAAAAAAAAAAAAAGGTACATATACACAGTGGAGATATATTCTGCCATAAGGAACAAAATTGTCATTTTTAGCAAAATGGGCAGAACTGAAGAGTATCATGAAAGTTAGTCAGACTCAAAAAGAAATTGCATGTTTTCTCTCATATGTGGAAGCTAGTGGGGAAGAGGAACATCATGAAAGTATAAGGGAGATCAATAAGGGAGAAGAAGAGGAGCACGGAGATGGAGAAGGAGAGGGTAAGGAGAGCTATTGGGAAATGAAATTTATCAAATAATGTCATATGCATATACTAATATGCCACAGGAAAACCTACCATTCTGTATAATTAACATGCATAAATTAAAAACAAAAAGAAATCCTGATCTGGGGCTGGAGTTGAAGTTCAGTGGTAGAGCACTTGTCTGGCATGCATGAGGCTCTGGGTTCAATTCCCAATATAGAAAAAAAATAAGGAAGGAAAGAGAGAAAAAAGGAAAGAAAGAAAAAAGGAAATAGAAAGAAAGGGAAAGGAAAGAAAAGAGAAGAAGTAAGCTGAGACAGGAGGATCATAGGTTTGAGGCCAGTCTCAACAACCTAGTGAGGCCCTCTGCAAACTCAGTGAGACCCTATTTCAAAATAAAATAATAAAATCGAGCTGGGGTTATAGCTCATAGATAGAATGCCCCGGAATTCCATCCTAGGACCACAAAAACAAACAAATAAATAACCATTCAGCCATTTCATTTATAAAAAAATAAAATAAGTGGTGCACACTTGTAATCCCAGTACTTGGGAGGCTGAGACAGGAGGATCACAAGTTTGAGGACAGTCTTAGCAAATTAGAGAGACCCTGTTTCAAAACAAAAAATTAATAATAAAAAAAAAGGACTGGGAATATAACTCAGAGGTAGAATGCCCCTAGGTTCAATCCCCAGCACTAATGATAATAATAACCAGTAGATACTTTCTCACAATTAAATTTACTCAAGGCAAATCAATTATAAATATGGGTACCTAGTACTATCTACAGTTGTGTGAAATGACTCAGAGTATGAACCTAAGCACATGCTTTAAAGCCCTGGGCTAAAAATCCCGGGCTTTAGATCAAGACAGAAAATAAAATAAATAAATGTTATCAATTCTGTGAATTGCGTCTTGAAAATCACTGTGAGTTCTTGGAATGTGAAGTTGACTGCCGTCAAATGGTTCCGGAGCTATTATACTTTAAAGAGATTTGTACTACCACGAAAAACATAATTATGATATAAAACTGTACAACCATTGAGACAAAACAGCCCTTGTACCTCGCCTTATGAGTACAAAGTAGGCTGAAAACCCTGTCTGCTTCCAAGGTAGGCATATTTTTCCTATGCACATTCACTTAATATCAAGCATGCTGAGGGAAAAGAAGGAACCTGCCAGATGGCAGACCCGAGAAAGATGCTCTGAGGAGCCTGCTTCCAGCTTGAAATCACCTGAATCAAAGCTTAGGTATCTCCAGGGAACCATTACCCTTCGGGTTTCAGTGACTGTGTTTTGTCTATCCTTCTTCCCCTCCGTCATGGGATGCGCATGCGCGTGTGTGCGTACATGTGTGTGTGTGCACGCACGCACGCTAGTGCGGACTGAATCACCCTGGAACACTCTACCACTGAGTTACATCTCCAGCCATTTTCAGTTTTTGGTTTGATCCAGGATGTCACCAAGTTGCCCAGGCTGGCCTCGAACCTGCTATCCTCCTATTTCAGCCTCCCAAGTACTGGGATTCCAGCCAAGTGCTACCATACCCAGCTATAATGGGAATTTGAATTGAGTTGATCTTGCTCCTGTCCCATCAGGGTATGTTGAATACGTGAGGAACAAATTTTTATTTTCTTGGTACTAGGAATTGAACCCAGGGGCATTCTACCTCTGAGCTATACCCTCAGCCCTATTTTTTAGTTTTAATTTTGAAATAAGGTCTCACTAAGTTGATGAGGCTGTCCTCAAGCCTGCAATACTCCTGTCTCAGCCTTCAAAGTACTGGCATTACAGGTGCACACCACTGGGCTTGTGTTTTCAATTTGGGGAACCATCCTGGGCTCTGATGTAGGCAATTCCTCAGAGAGCCAAGACTATCAGATCACTTCCCTGAAGGCATGTTCCTTTCTGTTTGTCTTCCTCAGGGAGGGAAGGAGTCTATTTGCTTGCAAGAGGAATAATGAGTCAAATATTTGTAGAACCAGAAAGGTGAACTGTAGTAGTCATAGTCTGCTTAACAAATACGTCAGTTCTCTTTTTTCTTTTGAGCACATAAACCCTTCAAATAAGATAATCCTGATCTGGTCTATCTTGGCTGAAACCTATCTCCAGTGCACAATATATATATGTATCAATATGCATATATTTATATATTTTTATTATTTCTGTGTGAATGTAAATTTGTGTGTATATATGCATATGTGTATATACATATATATTCACATATTAGATACATTCCTATAAGTATACCTGTTAAAAAAGCCAAAATATTTGTTCTAATGATTCTCAAACCTGATGGAGCATTCTCTTTGAAAGGGCCTAATTTGTGTATGTGTGCATGTGTATGTGCATGTGCGTGTGTGTGTGTGTGTCTAACTGGGGATTGAACCCAGACGCATTCTACCTTGGAGCTACACATACCCCCAGCCCTTTTTAAAGTTTTTTTTTTAGTTTTGAAACACGGCCTTGCCAAGTTACTGATAGTCTCACTATGTTGCTGAGGTTGTCCCCAAACCTGTGGTCCTCTTGTCTCAGCCTCCCAAGTACTGTGATTACATGGGTGTGCCACCACGCCCCACTGAAAGGACCTAGTTTAAGTTGAATGTCATCAGAGAATATTAGGATAGACTTCTTTGGGGAGACCTGAAGGATGACTATGACTTAGAACGACAAAGAATGTTGGGAAAAGTTATGCCAGGCAGCATACAGTAAATTTTTACTAGTAAAAATTAAAGTGCTTGTGCAGACAGTCCAAACATGGTGTGTGTTAGGCTCCCTGCCTCCTTCTGGCGAAGACCACAGCTGTATGAAAAACAACTAAGGATGTCTTTGAGGACGCCATATTGCCTTATGTAGCTCCGTGCCTCAGCCAGCTGCCACCTTTGTTTGGCTTTGATATAGAAAGTGGACAGAGACAGTCCACTGTGCTGTGTCCTATGTGGAAGCCTCTTGCTGAGCTCACTTGTACCCGGTGGACCACTGCTGGATAGATAGAGGCGAAGGCTTTTGTGTTCAACTTGCCACAGCTGGAATAAAGCCAAATCTCATCCCCTCGCAACACCTGGCTTCTTTTTTTGTGCGGATGGATCGAACCCGCAACTTCCCAGCCTTGGTAGGTTGCATTACAATGCCAAAGATCTCTGTCCATTTTGTATTTGTTTCTTTTCTTTTTT
>PVLC010038926.1:0-14502 GCA_004027655.1 Graphiurus murinus
AAAAAAAAAAAAAAAAAAAAAAAAAAAAAAAAAGAACAGAATAAGCCGGGCGTGGTGGCGCGCGCTTGTAATTCCAGCATTTGGGAGGCTGAGACCGGAGGATACAGGTTCGCGGCTAGCCTCAGCTACCTAGTGAGGCACTCCGCAACTTAGTGAGACTCGGTTTCAAAATAAAGAATAAAAAATAGGGCTGGGGGTGTAGCTCGGAGGTAGAATGCCCCTGTGTTCAATCCCCAGTACCGCAAAAAAAAAAAAAAAAAAGAACAGAATATGCCAGGCGTGGTGGCGCATGCTTGTAATCCCAGTACTTGGGAGGCTGAGATAGGAGGATCGCAGGTTCGAGACCAGCCTCAGCAACTTAGTGAGGCCATCTGCAACTTAGTGAGACCCTGCTTCCAAATAAAAGAATAAAATAGTGTTAGGGGTATAGCTCGGAGAATATCCCTAGGTTCCATCCCTAGGTATCACAAAAAAAAAAAAGAACAAAATATTGTCATTTGCAAAAGTTTTTCTTGCAGCTATTGAAATGGCCATGGGTTTTTTTTTTTTTTTTTTTTTTTTGCCCTTTATTCTAGTAATGTGGTAAATTACATTAATTGATTTTCATTCCTGGAATAAATCCAGCATGGTCATGGTGTATTAAACAGTAAGAGAGGAAGTGCTCGTTGCAATAGAAGGACGGATGCTGATAACAGAGGGAGGTGGATGAAGAGGGTCCGTGGAGACCCCACTGACCACCATGGTCACTGGCACATTGCAGAGGTAAGCTGCAAGGGATCTCTCCCCACACTTTGAGTTAACAAGGATCTCTCAGGTTCTCTCCTCTTGTGAATAGTCATTTCATATTCACTTTAGTACTTCTTATTTTGGTACTGAATATTGAAACCAGGGGCATTCTACCTCCAATCTATATCCCCAACATTTTTTGTTTTTTCTTTTGAAACAGGGTCTTACTAGGTTACTGAGGGCCTCACCAAGTTATTGAGGCTAGTCTCGAACCTTCAATCCTCCTGTCTCAGTTTCCCAAGTACTGTGGTTACAGGCATGGGCCACCTCATCTTCTAGTAAGTATGAAAATAATATTAGCTGGGCGTGGCGGCACACGCTTGTAATCCCAATACTTGGGAGGCTGAGACACCAAGTTAGTAAGGCCCTCTGCAACTTAGTGTGACCTTGTTTCAAAATAAAAAATAAAATAGGGCTGGGGGTGTACCTCAGATGTGGAATGCCCCTGAGTTCAATCCCCGATACCAATAAATAAATAATATTAAGGGTCTTTTTTTTTTTTTTTGTGGTACTGGGGATTGAACCCAGGGGCATTCTACCTCAAAGCTATACCCCCAGTCCTATTTTTTATTCTTTATTTTGAAACAGGGTCTCACTAAGTTGCGCAGGGCCTTACTAAGCAGCTGAGGCTGGCCAGGAACCCGGATCCTCCAGTCTCAGCCTCCCAAATGCTGGGATTACAAGTGTGCGCCACCACGCCCAGCTATTAAGGGCCTTCTATCATGCCCTCTTTGTTTTGGGCACAAGGACACAATGGGGAACAAAACCTTGAAGAGCTTTGTTCTCCTGCCATGGTAGAGGTGGCCTAGGCAGGTGACAGGTAATGAATGAATGCAAAGAAAACATCAGACAGTGACGGTACCAAGTGACGGACACAGAAGTGCCTGGAGGAGTGACAGCACGGACAAGAAGAGGAGGTGGCCCATGTCCTAGGTGGAGGGCAGAACCAGCTCCCAGACGAGACATGCCAGAGCGTGGGACAGGACTGGGTGACCGAGGCTGCAGAGCCAGACCGCTCAGTGCCTGAAAGGCTAGAGTGGAGTTCATTTTGTTCTTAGTGTGACCGATGACCACTGGAGACTAAATCAGGAACGTGCATCACTGATTGAACTCTTCCACTGATCGTCTATACTGCTCCCCGGAGAACAGACCAAGGGCAAGCGCAGGCAGAGGCAGGAGCTCAGGGGACCTCTGTCGCGTGGGTCAGGGTGGCAGTGGGAACAACATGACAGGTTCAGATCAGAACTGCAACCTACTGTAAGCAGGGAAACAATCACAGATGAAGGCAAATGTTTCTAGGTCTCTTCAGGGAGGATGATATAGAAACTAAACTTTTGTTGGTTTGTCTTTTCAGTACTGGGGGTTGAACCCAGGGGCATTCATGTCCAAGCTACACCCCAGGCCCTATTTTATTTTTATTTTGAAACAGGGTCTCACTAGGTTGATGAAAGTCTTGCTATTTGCTGAGGCTCTCCTCAAACCTGTGATTCTTCTGTCTCAGCCTCCCAAGTACTGGGATTACAGATCAGTTTAAGTGGATAAACTGTATAAAGCTAAATTTAAGACTTCCATGCTTCAAGGTAGTTACACAAATCCATTTAAAGAGACTCCAAGATGAGCCTATTTTATTAACGATTTTCAGCTGGGCATGGTGGCGCATGCCTGTAATCCCAGTACTTGGGAGGCTGAGACAGGAGGATAACCTCAGCAATGTAGTGAGGCTCTCAGCAACCTAGGGAGACCATTTCCAAACAAAAAATAAAAAGGGCCAGGGGTGTAGCTCAGAGGTAGAATGCTCCTGGGCTCAATCCCCAGAATTTCACATAACTACAAGTGAGACTAATATACCATGCAAACCTGTGTGTGTATTCAATTCAGATGCTGGCTGTACAGATGTGTTATTTGAGAACATTTGTCAGCGCAAAACAGCTGACCTTAGTGCTAAGAAATAAACGACTTCGAGGAAATCCTTACCTGGAACAGTAAAGGTGGAAGTGAGGCTTTATATCTCAACTGGGATGCTTTTCATGCTAGCTGAGGGTCCAACGGTAAACCAGCCAGGTTTGAGAAAAAGCAAAAGACAGAAAACAGACTGAGGCCAGAGTACAGGCCTGCATGAAAAGAAGGGCTGGAGAAAGTACCTTCAAACACATCAGGTCATCACAGACCCATGGGCCAGAGCAAAACAGACCCCTTTGAAATGAAAAGCTCCAAGCCAGCATGCAGACTTGTAATCCACTTACTTGGGAGGCTGAGACAGGAGGACTGCAGGTTCAAGGACAGCCTCAACAATTTAGTGAGGCCCTCCACAATTTAGTAAGACCCTATTTTCAAATGAAATAAATAAAATAGAGCTGGGGGGTGTAGCTTGGAGATAGAATGCCCCTCAGTTCCATCCCCAGTAACACACACACACACACACACACACACACACACACACACACACACCCCAGATTGTTTTAATTTCTGAACTTCCTCGTACTGAGAATAAAAACTTCCTCCTGCTAAGGACAGAAGCCGAAGAAGCAGCGGCTGACAGGCCCTGGGTTACGGGAATCTGCGCGTGTGCACAGCCTGAGTCTTGCCCCATGGTGCCTCCTCTTCCTCTATAGAAAGCTCTCCTGATCCCTGAGCCTCTCCTCCCCAGATGGAGATCCAAGATGGAAAGGTCTCCTCTATCTTCCTCAAAGCTGGCTCCGACTAAGCCTACTTCCCTTGTCAACCCGACTCCTAAGCTTTTCCTCTTGCCCCAAGGTAAGAAGTTCTGGCTATCGCCAGGGAAGGACAGGGCATGTCACCAGGGAACAGCAAGGTAAAGGGGACAGGACAATCCCTGTGAGATGGAAGATGTGACCAGGACTGCAGAGGGAGGGTGGGCAGCAACGGGTCTGTAACAAATCACAAGCTGCAGCAAGACCCACACTGCTCTATGTTGGCAAGATCCTGATAAGGAAGAGGGCTGCTACTGAAAACAAAGCTGCTCCATTACCAGACAGAGGAACTCCAAGTACACCAGCAAAAGCACAGCACACGGCTTCCGGGGCTGGGACCAGAGAGCTGACAGCAGGCCTAACAAGCACTGCAGGGAACATCAGCAGAAGGTACTTACTACAAATCTACTGTGCACTTTCTCCAGGATTCTTTTTTCAGTCAGAGCCATAGCTTCGCCTCTCCTCTTCTTTATTCTTTTTTTTTCTAGCTTTTTGCAGGCATACATTTTTCCCGTAGCTCGCACTTGACAGGCACAAACCTAGTTAAAAAAATAAAAGTTATATATACCTAACATGTCTTAGGCCACCAAAGGAAATTGTTTTCTCTATGATAATCCTCTCTGATAAAGTCCAGCAATAGCATCTGAGGAGCCATTTCAGCCGGCCTTGGACTTGTGACCCTCCTGCCTCCGCCTCCCAAGGAGTCGGGATTACATCGTGATGCAGCATCGCGGCCTGGAGTTTTTGAGTTGGCCCTTCTCTTTTATTCTCAGCTTCTCATCTTCGAGAAGTTGCTGAGACAGTCAAGTGAAGGTAATGCTGTGTTTTATATGCTCTAAAACAGGGTGCAAATGAAACTTGTTCAGATGCAATCATGGCACATCTGTTTAATTTAAATATGTCCCCATATGTCTATTTTGGCTTTTTGTTAAGGAGCAAAATTAATTAATTTTTTTTTTCGTTATGGGGGGTTGAACTCAGGGGCATTCTACCTCCGAGCTACACCCCCAGCCCTATTTTATTTTATTTTATTTTTTTGCGGTACTGGGGATTGAACTCAGGGGCATTCTACCTCCGAGCTACACCCCCAGCCCTATTTTTTATTCTTTATTTTGAAACCGAGTCTCACTAAGTTGCAGAGTGCCTCGCTAGGTAGCTGAGGCTGGCCTCGAACCCGGATCCTCCGGTCTCAGCCTCCCGAATGCTGGGATTACAAGCGTGCGCCACCACGCCCGGCTCCCCAGCCCTATTTTATATTCTTTATTTTGAAACAGGGTCTCACTAAGTTGCGGAGTGCCTCACTAAGTAGCTGAGGTTGGCCGCAAACTCGGATCCTCCGGTTTCAGCCTCCCAAATGCTGGGATTACAAGCATGCACCACCACGCCTGGCTTAAAATTAATTTAAAAAAACAAAATTAAGAAGATTCTTAATAACTTAATAAATTCAAGGCAGGAGCTGGGTGTGTTGGCACTCTCCTAGAATTCACCTATTCCGGAAGCTGAGGCAGGAGGATCCCAACTTTGAGGTCAGTCTAAGCTATTTAGTGGGACCCTGTCTCAGAATAAAATAAAAAGGGCTGGGGATGTAGCTCAGTGGTAGAGCGCTTGCCTAGCATGAGTAAGGCTTGGGGTTCAGTCACCAGAACCACCAAAAAAAGTTCAAGGCTAACCAAGATAGTTCCGGCTCTTCAGGCATCTGAGGCAGGAGGAACATTTGAGTCTAGGAGTTTGAGGCCAGCCTGGGAAATGTAGTGAGATACTATCTCAAAAACAGACAGTTCAAGAAGGAAATATATTTCACAAAATTCACATATTTTGCATATGTTTATTCTACTTAATTGGATCTTAAAGTTATATTTATGAATTAAATTTACATTATGAACATCTTTGTGCGCGTCTTACTGGGGATAAAACCCAGGGCATTCTACCCCTGAGGTACACCTCCAGGCCTTTTTTAAATTTTTATTTTGAAATAGGGCCTTCCTAGGTTCCTGAGGCAGGCCTTGGACTTGCAATTCTCCCTCTCCCTTCTCAGCCTCCTATGTACTGGGGTTATAGGCCTACGCCACAGAGCCCAGCTATATTATAAACGTTTTAGCATTCAAAACTGGAGGAAAGCCGGGCGTGGTGGCGCACGCTTGTAATCCCAGCATTCGGGAGGCTGAGACCGGAGCATCCGGGTTCGCGGCCAGCCTCAGCTACCTAGTGAGGCACTCCGCAATTTAGTGAGACCGTTTCTAAATAAAGAATAAAAAATAGGGCTGGGGTATAACTCGGAGGTAGAATGCCCCTGAGTTCAATCCCCAGTACCGCAAAAAAAAAAAAAAAAAAGTGGAGGAAAGAGCATCCTGAGCTCCCAGCTCATCAACACAGGGACATGGCGTCTCCTCTGACTCATTTACCACACCCGACAGACACGCACCACACACACGCACACCATCAACAAAATAACTTTGATGGTGAAGTAATGTATAGTTCATTGTGGAAAACATTTGAAGTAGTAAGGACAGTGATAAAAGCAACTTCCCTTATTCCAAGCCATCACTCATATTTTACTGGAGAGTCTCCCAAGTCCACCTTTGTACATGAGTGTGCAAGAATATACACTTTGCTCCCACGGCCCCTGCCTTCTAGGGGTTTGGCTCATGCTATAGAACAAGGAATATTTCCTAACTCCCCCTTCCATCTTGTAGTGTGATTATCATTAAATACTCTCCTAAAATAGGACTATTCCAAAATTTGTTCAGTCATTTTCCTACCGTTAAGTTTTGGCACATAAGTTTTGTATATCTCTTAGCATTAACTTAAATTCCTTCAGATGGAACTGCCAGATCAGAGAAGGAAGGGAAAGCAGGGTAGCGTGTCAGGCTCCCCACCAGGGATGAGGTCAAGATGGTGCCAAGGTCGCACAGCTGGAAGCAAGGAGCCGCCTTGGCTTTGGCCGGCACAGCTCTGGAGCGCCCTTCCCTCCACACTGCGCAGCCTCCAAAGCCAGCTGTGTGCCCAGCGCCCTTCCACTGGCCTTGCCTCGGGAATGCACAGATCGATTTTGAAGGATTTAACGAATAAGCAGAGAATTACTGCTGACAAGATAAATACATTCTGTTTATTCTTTCCATCCCACTGGAAGAGGAATTAGCAATTGGGAAAAAAGCACTGCTGGAATCCAAGCTGAAAGGGCACCAAGACCATCCCTGCATTAGAGCCCTGAGGGCTCCTTCAGAGACACTCAGAGGAGAAGCAGAGAGCGCAGGGCACTTTGGGAGGAGCCACCATGGTTAATTCACCTAGCTAATATTCGTCTGGAAACCCAAATAATCAAGTTCAAAAGTAATCTGCAATATCATAAATATATCCAGTCTTTCACAATAGTTAAAATTTGCTAACGCATTCCTATTGAGTTCATTTTAGTTATTTTATTTTGTGGTACTGTAGATTGAACCCAGGGGCATTCTACCTCCAAACTACACACCCAGCCCTTTTTATTTTTTGTCAGGAAACAGGGTCTCCCTAGGTTATGGAGAGTCTTGTTATGTTGCTAAGGCTGTCCTCAAACTTGTGATCCTCCTGTCTCATTCTCCTAAGTACTGAGATTATAGGCATGTGCCACCACGCCCTGATAGGATCTTTATAATTAGGATAGCTTAAATCTTATATGCACCTATAATTAGAACTTCATTCTTTTGTAAACATAAAAGACCCAGTTCCCTAGAAATTCTTCATCTCAGTCCTTGACAAAATCTAAGCCCTTGTACTTGAAGATCTTTTTTTCTTGTCTTTTCTCTTTCTCTCTCTGTCTGTTTTTTTTTTCAGTACTGAGGATTGAACCCAGAAGCATTCTACCTCTGAGCTACAGCCCTATTTTATTTTTTATTTGGAAAGAGAGTCTCAGCCGGGCGTGGTGGCGCACGCTTGTAATCCCAGCATTTGGGAGGCTGAGACCGGAGGATCCGGGTTCGCGGCCAGCCTCAGCTACTTAGTAAGGTCCTCCGCAACTTAGTGAGACTCGGTTTCAAAATAAAGAATAAAAAATAGGCCTGGGGGTATAGCTCGGAGGTAGAACGCCCCTGAGTTCAATCCCCAATACCGCAAAAAAAAAAAAAAGAGAGAGTCTCACTAAGTTGCTGAGGCTGGCTTCGAACCTGCAATCCTCCTGTCTCAGTCCCCCAAGTACTTGGATTATGGCAATGGGCCACCATGCCTGGCACCTTTTGGTGTAGGTGCAAGGTACCTTTATATCCAAACACAGATGAGTTAAGTAAACTTATTTAAAATGTACTCAAGCCAGGCATGGAGATACATGCCTGTAATCCTAGTACTAGTACTTGAGAGGCTGAGACAGGAGGATTACAGGTTCATGATCAGTCTCAACAACTTATTGCGGCCCTCTACAACATAGTGAGACCCTGTTTCAAAACAAAAAAATTACAGAGGGCTGGGGGGTGTACCTCGGAAGTAGAATGCCCTTAGGTTCAATCCCCAGTACCATACACACTCGCACGCGTGCACACACAGAGGCACACACGCCACATACACACATACACAGGGCTGGGGGTATAGCCTAGAGGTAGAATGCCCCTGCATTTAATCCCTAGTACCCAAAACAACAATAACAACCAAAAAAAAAAAAAAGGAAATGTGCTCTGACAGGCAGGTGGCGTGTGCTGGTAGTCCTAGCTACTGGGGAGGCTGAGGCAGGAGGATCACTTGAACCGAGGAGTTTGAAGCCAGCCTGAGTAACATAGTCAGAATACATCTCTAGAAAGAGAGGGAGGGAGGAAGGATGGAAGGAAGGAAGGAAGGAAAGAAAGAAAGAAAGAAGGAGCCGGGCGTGGTGGCGCATGCTTGTAATCCCAGCATTTGGGAGGCTGAGACTGGAGGATCCGGGTTCGCGGCCAGCCTCAGCTACCTAGTAAGGCACTCGCAACTTAGTGAGACCCTGTTTCGAAATAAAGAATAAAAAATGGGGCTGGGGGTATAGCTTGGAGGTAGAATGCCCCTGAGTTCAATCCCCAGTACCTCAAAAAAAAAGGAAGGAAGGAAGGAAGGAAGAAAGGAAGGAAGGAAGGAAGGAAGGAAGGAAGGAAGGAAGGAAGGAGAGAGAGAGAGAGAGAAAGAGCTCTGTACTACATGAAATTATGGAAAAAAGAATAACAGAAATTTCATAATATGGAAATAGTAATCTTTCAATTTGGTCAAACTGCTTGAATTTGAACATTAAGTGTGGGAAAAGAGCTTCTGTCAGAAATAGGAAGTGGAAGGTGAAGTCACAGAGATACGGTTTGTTTGTTTTTTTAAACCTCATAGCAAAGTACCTTTTGCTCAAACTTTCATCTTCGTTCTCAGGGTTGGTTACTATTATTCCCCAAACGCAGAGCAAGTTAATGAGCGTACTGATGAAGCTGCCATATTACCTGAAGCTCCCCTGTTCCGATGGCCTGGCTGTCACTTGTCTGAAACAGAAGTACTGCTCGTAACGGGCAAATCACTCACCTCTCCAAATCCGCCTTTTCCTAGAACTCTGTAATGTCTAAACGTTTTCTTTGTTACTGGCTGCCTAATCAATTAAAAAAAAAAAAGTTTCAGGTCTCATATCATACCATTATTCTAAAATAGAAAAGCCTACATAGCTCTCTCATGTCAGCCTTATTGACCCCTATTGTTCAAAGGGAGCGCCCAGGACAAAGGTGCACTCAGACACTGTGGCTCTCCCCGGGGACGAAGAGAAACCAGCAAAGTTAAGATCTGTTGGAATCACTGAGGGGAGATGCAGAACAGTCCAATCCAATTTTCCTTCCCAGTGAAAGACAGGTCTGCAAGCGTCCCGCTCGAAGAGATGTTCATGTTTACAACTCATGGCACAGACTTAGGCACAGCTCAGCGCCTGTCAGGAAATTCCCAGGAAAATGACATAAACACACCATACTGTCCTTTCAAAAAACAACCCAACAGAATTGTGTGAACTGTAACTGGAAATTTAATTTGCCAATACTAATTCTAGTAATAGTAATAGTAGTGGTTGTCATAATAGCACTAGTAGCAGCTGACACTTTGGGGACACTAATTTTGTCTACCACACATTGAGCTAAGACGCTTTTGCACACAATTTCCAGATGATTCTAGCAACAGTCAAACAGGGTAGGTTCTGTGATTATCTCCTTGTAAAGTGCGAGGACCTGAAGCTCACCGTGGCCGGGCTACTTGCCTGAGGCCACAGAGCCAGCAAGGGGCTGCAAAGCCTCAACTACTGCATTAGATTATATTCTAAATCGAGGACATGTTTTATTTTCTAACCACTATACCAACAGGAGTGCCACTTTATAACAGAGAACAGAGTCCACTCAATCAGAAGAAATGGTGTAATACTGTACCTGTTCATTTCTGTAAAAAGCCCACCATATACAACTCAGTAGCATTTTGACATATGGAAAAGTAGACATCAATCAGTATTCATTATTAGAAGTTACTATTTGTTTCTATTGAGTTCTAAATTAAAACATACCTTTCCAGCCATTTCCATTGTAAAAATCGAGAAAAAAATGGACTTTCTTGATATTCTTCAAATGGAATTTTACTCAAATATTTATGGACAACTCTAGAAAAAGATTTTATGCAATTATATACATTTTCTGTAAAAAATACAAAAATGACTGTGTCTCAGTGCATTAACAAGCACTGAATATGGGAAAGTCAATCACTCCACACAGTTCAGTATACAGTAGCGACTACAGAAGCCACCCAAAGTGCCAGTGTATCAGTGAAAACAGGAAGAACTTCCAAGACATGAGTTGCTTTACCTCCCCACCCACTGAGGCTCCTTTTTATTAATATCGACAGAGGGGAAATGATTGCTTGATTAAAAACAAGACGCCAGTAGAAGACAGCAGTTAAAACACATTCAAGGTATGTGCTTGTGAGTGGGTTTCAGGAGAAAATCAACATTGTGTCAATAAAACAAAAGTGAATGTCTGAATGATTATAGTCATATGGAAGAAAATGTTATCATGTAACAACTCTTTTTAAAACTTAAAATGTGCAATAAATTATTTTGTGCTACATTTTATTTTTAAGTGTTAGGGGTCAAATCCAGAGCCTCAAGCATGCTAGGCAAGCACTCTACCACAAGCTACATCCCCAACCCCTCGGCTAGACATTCACTGAAGAAAGTTAATGTGATTAGCAATGTCTCTTTGGCTTTATTAATAATTGTACCACAGGAGTAATAAAATTCTTACTTGGGGTAGGTATAGGATATAAAAGCCCTTACTAAATTATTTGTTGAATGAATAAATGAATGAATTCAACTTTTTAAGGTCCAGTGTCCCAGTTACAACATCAAGATTAAGACCAAGATAAGACAACCTCTGTGTGCATTAGAATACATAGGAATCTGGGCATGGTGGTGCACGCCTGTAATCCCAGTAACTTGGGAGGCTGAGACAGGAGGATCTCAGTTTCAGGAAACCCTCGGCAATGTAGTGAGACTCTCGGCAACATAGTGAGACCTTGCTTCAAAAATCAAAAATAGGGTAGAGATATAACTCAAAGGTAGAATGTCCCTGGGTTCAATCCCCAGTACCACAAAAAACAAAAACAAAAAATAAAAAAGGGGTAGGGCTGTAGCTCAGAGGTAGAATGCCCCTGGGTTCAATGGTTCAATCCCCAGTAACACACACACACACACACACACACACACACACACACACACACAAAATTTAAAAAAAACAACATAGGAAATACCAAGTATGGTGGTGCACACCTGTAATCTCAGTATTTGGGAGACTGAGACAGGAGTATTACAGGTTCAAAGCCAGCCTCAGTAACTTAGCAAGATGCTCAGCAACTTAGTGAGACCCTGTTTCAAAATAAAAAACAAAAAGGGCGGGGGGGGGGCACAACTTGGATGTAGAACACCCCTGGGTTCAATCCCCAATACCAACCTCCCCCGAAAGACATAGGAAATGGCTTAGTCATGAGTCACTTAACAGCAGACGCCTGTTCTGATAAGTGTGTCCTTGGAAGATTCTGTCACTGTCTGGACGTCAGGAGTGCACTTACACAAATCGAGATGGCTACCACATTACTAGACAATATAACCTTTGTGCTGGGTCACCAACACATGTGGTCTGTCTCAGTGGTCCAAACGCAATTCTTAGCTCAGTTTCCTGCAGCTACTGCAAATGAGTCCCTCCTCGTAGAACACCCACCACTGCCTCCTGTCTACCCCAGCTCATGGCCGCTCTTCAGGACTGAGGTGTGGCCTCTTAACCTAGCGTCACTCATGCAGCCTGGCTTGTGTCCCTCCCTCCACCAGCACAGTTCTAGCCAAGGTGGCCAATGACCTCCGAAGGTGGAGGGAGGGACACAAGCCCGGCTGAGTTGAAAAGTGTTGGGTGAGGGAGCAGAGCTAGGTCTGCAGGCTCTCCTCACTCAACTCACTCTTCCAGGTCTGCACATGGCCCTGGCTCCGCTGCCACGACCTCAGTCACACCGAGACAAAGGTGCGGCCCCCGAGTTCCGTCTCCGCGCTTCAGGTGAAGGCTCGGGATTCAACTGGTTACTTCTCAGCTCTGCTTGATGACTCAAACACACCACCAACTCAACACATCCCCCCAAAAGACTGCACGGCTTCTCCTTGCCCACCAGCCTCCTAAATGCCTCCCAAGTTCACACCTCTATCTCCATCCTCACTGTCATCCCTCTAGTCCAGGCCAGCATCAGATCTCACCTGCACAATGTCAGCAGTCTCCAAGGCCAATCTCTTGGACCCCACTGCCCCTCCCTTCAAACTGCCCTCTCGGGGGCAGCCATGGCAATCTTTTTTTTTTTTTTCATTTCTTTTTTTGTAGTGTTGGGGATTGAATCCAAGGGGATTCTACCTCCAAGCTACACTCGCGGACTTCTTCTTTATTTGGAAACAGGGTCTTGCTAAGTTGCCGAGGCTGACTTTGACTCTGGAATCCTCCTGTTTCAACCACCCAAGTACTCAGATTACAGGCCTGAGCCACCACGCCTGGCACCTTAGCAACCTCTCAAAACCGCAATGGACATGTCATTCCAACTGCACTCAGAGTGAAGGGCAGCCTTCCGTGGCCTCATGGGCCTCCGCTTTCTTACTATCAGCTGAGTCACTGTTCACATAATGACACAAAGCAATGCATGTTTTGGACCCGATCACCTCAGAAACCACTTTCTTCCTGCGCATCAGGAAGCTGAATTCAGCGAAAGTGCTCTACCCTACCATCCCTGTCATATTGCAAAGATCCAGAGAGAAGCCATTTCATCAAGGGCCTAGGTCTAAGACCATTCTGAGCCTCTCTTCATGCTAGATAGAAGCATGTGGAAAGCAGAGCGAGGTGAGTCAGAGCTGTCACAGGGATGCTAGGACACGGCTCAACTATGTGCCCCTCTTCAGCAGCCATTCACGCCCATGGAGTGATTGCTCCCACTTACCCTTGCCAGTCAAGGTGGCCGTTTTAATTTGGAATGTACCCTGATAAGAACTCCCATTAGCCCTCTGTCTTGGGGTTACCAGAGGTGATATGTGCAGGGCTGGGCATGGACCACTTACCTAGTGCATTCTTCAAAGGTGTTTTTGGAGGGGTGAAATATCAGATTCCTTCTACAGTTTCTCACAATATCTGGGTGTATTTCTGGTAAAGGAACTTCTAACTTTTCAATATCACACAAACCAAAGACAACAATTAGTGATTTTATAGTTTACCAATCATAAGCAGAACTTAGCATCTATAGTACAAATATGATAACATTATATGAATGAAATACTGAGTCAAGCTGCCATCTTAATCCTCTACCCCGGTCTCCACGCTTGAATTCAGCCCCATATTTGCCCTTCAGACCTGTTCCTATATACTCAAAACATATCCAGAATGAGGGCTAGGGCTATGATCAGTGGTCTAGCGCTTGTCTCAAATGCATGAGACCCTGGGTTTAACTCCCAAAAACACACACACACACACACACACACACACACACACACACACACACACACACAGTATTATTCCCATTAGCCAAAAGGTAGAAGCAATCCAAGTGTCCAGGAATGGATGCATAAAGTGTGGCACATGCCTGCGGCCCTACAAAGGAGGGGTGCTCTAACATTGATTGGACAGAGTGTGGTGGTTAGCACACAAGGCCCTGCGTTCAACTCCCAGCACCGCAAAAAATAAAAATAAAAAACAAAAAAAGGAAGGACATTCTGACATATGCTACAATGATGAGGAACCTTGAGGACGTTATGCTCAGTGAAATAAGCCAGTCACAAAAGGACAAATGCTGTGTGACTTATGAGATCTTAAAGTAGTCTACGTGATAGAGACAGAAAGTAGAAGGGCAATTCTCAGGGGCTGGAGAGAGACGAAACCGGGACTAGTTTAATGTTTAAGAATTGCAGCCGGGCGTGGTGGCACACCTGTGGTCCCAGTACTTGGGAGGCTGAGACAGGAGGATTGCAGGCTTGCAGCCAGCCTCAGCTACTTAGTGAGGCCCTCCACAACTTAGTGAGACCCTGTTTCAAGATTAAAAAAAAAATAGGGCTGGGGGTGTAGCTCGGAGGCAGAATGCCCCTGGGTTGAATTCCCAGTACTGCAAAAAAAAAATGGTTCTAGAGATTGGTTATGTAATCACATAGATAATACTTAACACTACTAAACTATACATATATAGAAATGGTTAACTATATACATAGAAATGGTTAACATAGTAAATTTTACCTTATTATTTAAACATGATTAAAAATTCACTGCAATTCAGTGAAACCCAATTTCAAGAATACAAAAATAAAATAGGAGCCGGGCGTGGTGGCGCACGCTTGTAATCCCAGCATTCGGGAGGCTGAGACCGGAGGATCCGGGTTCGAGGCCAGCCTCAGCTACCTAGTGAGGCACTCCGCAACTTAGTGAGACTCGGTTTCAAAATAAAGAATAAAAAATGGGGCTGGGGGTGTAGCTCGGAGGTAGAATGCCCCTGAGTTCAATCCCCAGTA
>PVLC010038927.1:0-14493 GCA_004027655.1 Graphiurus murinus
TTAGACCTCTATCTGAAGTGTAACTGGCAAAAATTTTCTCCCACTCTGTAGGTTCTCTGTCGAGGTTCTTGATAGTTTCCTTTGCTGTGCAGAAGCTCTTCAGTTTAATGCAATCCCATATATTGATCTTCCTTTGAGCTGCTTGTGCTTTTGGGGTCTTGTTGAGAAAGTTTTTACCTGTGCCTATGTGTTCAAGTGTCGGTCCTATGCCCTCTTCAAGTAGCTGCATTGTCTCTCGTCTGACTTCCAGGTCCTTGATCCACCTTGAGTTGACTCTTGTGCAGGGTGAGAAAGTGGGGTTTATTTCCATTTTCCTGCATATGGTTAACCAGTTTTGCCAACACCATTTGTTAAAGAGGCCATCTTTTTTCCAGTGTACACTTTTGGCTCCTTTGTCAAAAATCAGTTGACTGTAAGTCTGTGGGTCTGTTTCTGAGTCCTCTATTCTGCTCCATTGGTCTATGTGTCTGCTTTTGTGCCAGTACCATGCTGTTTTTATTACTGTGGCTTGGTAGTAGAGTTTAAATCAGGTATTGTGATGCCTCCTGATGAACTTAGATGCAAAACTGCTAAACAAGATACTAGCAACGCGCATTCAAAACCACATCAAGAAAATTATACACCATGCCGGGTTCATCCCAGGGATGCAAGGCTGGTACAACATACGAAAAACAATACACGTAATTCACCACATAAACAGACTCAAAGACAAAAATCACATGATCATCTCAATTGATGCTGAAAAAGCATTTGACAAGATCCAACACCCATTCATGCTAAAAACACTACAGAGAATTGGAATAGAAGGAACATACCTCAAAATCATTGAGGCAATATACAATAGGCCTACAGCCAGCATCATATTAAATGGAGAAAAACTGTAAGAGTTCTTGGGCTTTTTAAATCTACCCAAGCCATAGGGCATGTGGGAACTACCCCAGTTGCTAAGCAATACTTATCCCAGTGGTCACTTTGTAGTCTTGGTTTGACTGCTTAGAAGTTGTGAGGCCTTGGATAGGTCAGTTCAGGCTCTGGGTTTTGGGTTTCTTCATCTGTGATGTAAGAAGCCTGAGTTAGATTAGAATTTCTGATGTTTGTGAGGAGGAACTATGGAGATTGTCTTGAGTCTCACCTGCAAGGGGGGAAAGGAAGCCAGATGCAAACGGACCCCAGGATTCTTTCTCCGTCATCTCACCTGCCCCAGACTTCCATGTCTTTATGTAGTTGAAACTCAAATACATGTGTCCAACAAACACCCACTTTCTTGAATGCCAGACTCAACTTGCTCACTCTCTGCAGCTGCATTTGAGGGAAATTTTTTCTTTTTCCATTTGAAGGAAAGCAAATTCCTTGTGTGCAAAGCCAAACTCAAAGCCTCCCTTTACAAGTGAATTCATCATTGGTGTTTCCAGGCATTAAGAAATAAGGATGTAGTTCTTATCCTATGCAGGCTGGAAACACAGGCTTCCTTGACTCTGTCCTCTGTCCCCAACGCTCAGCCCTGGCCACTGCTCCAGCCTCTCTACATTATCATTACACCTCTGCTTTGCTGCTTGCCCTCACTGATGTCATGATCCTAGGTCATGGGTTCAGCCTCAGAGCCCGTGGCCATCTGCCCGCTCCTCCATAGTTTTCCTGGATCACTAGCTCCCCCAGCATGCGTAGTCTGTTTCCCACCTCTGCCAGCTTCCACCTGTGCCTTCATGTGCCCACACGTTCCATCCTATGATCCCATCCCAGGCCCCCTGAGTCAGGTATCCCTTCTGTATCTCGCCTTCCTAAGTCCCCGCTGAATTTCAAGAGTTGGCTCCAGTGACATGTCCGTGCTCCTTCAGCTGCCTCCACTCAGTGCTCGGCAGGCTCCGTCGCTCCTTGTAGCTCAGGATTCTCTTCTATCTTACGACTCCACCAACCCAATGCATTCAGGTGCCCCTCTGCATTCGAGAGTCACATATCCATGGATTCACCCAACCTCAGGTCAAATGTATTTGAAAATTCTGGAATGTTCCAAAAGAAAAACTTGAATTTCCCGTACTTAAGCACCACACTGAATCCATGGAGCTGAAGTAACAGTGGGCACACCCTCCCATAGCCTCTCCATTGCACAGGTTCTTGCTCTCAGTACTAGCTGTTAGAGCACGGCTTGCTTTGCGTCTCATTTGTGTACCATCGAGTCAGACCTTCTTGGTTGATGGCTGTGTCTATACTGAACACATAGAGACTTTTCTTTGCCATTGACTCCCAAATAGTACAGTATAGCAACTGTTTACATAGAATTTACATTTTATAGCTGGACATGGTGGCACACACATGTAATTCCAGTACTTGGGAGGCTGAGACAGGAGGATTGCAGGTTCAAGGTCAGCCTCAGCAACTTACTGAGACCCTGTTTCAATATAAAAAAACACAATAGGGCCAGGGGTGTAGCTCAGACTTAGAACAACCCTGAGTTCATTGTGTATAAATAATCTAGAGATGACTTAAAGTGTGTGGGAAAATGTACATAGGTTATTTGTAAACACCATGCCATTTTATATAAGGTGCGTGAGCATCCTCAAAGTTGGGTCTCCATAGGGGTCCTGGGACCAATCCTCAAGGGATGAACATATATAATCACGTATGTTAAATCTTGTAACATCTTCTTGAAGGCCAAAGGAACATGACTTCTTTATCTTTATGTTACCTGCAATACATATTATAATATTACATACTATGAACTCAGAAACCCTCTTGGATAGATAAATATTACGTTATTAAGCTATTAAGACAATCTATAGATTGAAATAATGTACTAACCTCAACGATTAATCTATTAACAAAATATTAATGAAATTGAAATAGAATACATAATCAACAATAATTCAAAACTAATAAAGTCTTGGTTTTTGTATTTTGCCATCCTACTTTTGTGTCCAGTTTAGGAGTGATTTTCTGGAGAAGTTTTATTTTTCCTGCAATGTTGGGTTAGTCAAATAGAGGCTTCTCTGTCTCCTGTAATGCCAGCTACCCTCATTATGTCTTGGCTGGTGGGGTCCTTTCAAGTTGGAGTGTCACCCGCCGAGGAGCTAAAAACATGGGCTTTGTAGTAGCCTGGACTCGGTTTGGAGTTCTGACCCTGCCTTTCCTAACCATGTTACCTTGGAGATTTGGTTAGTATCCTGAGCCCTTAGTTTCCTCATGTGTAAGAGGAAGTAATAATACATCTACCCTAGGCTGAGATAGGAGCATCACAGGTTCAAGGCCAGCCTCAGCAACTTAGCAAAACTCTCAGCAACCTAGTGAGACTATGTTTCAAAAAGTAAATATATAGGGCTGGAGTTGTACCCTTGGGTTCAACCCTAGTACCACTCACACACAATAATAACAGCAATAATAGTAAGACGACATCTGCCCCGTGGTTGCTGTTGCTGCAGACCCACTCCCAGATGGTTGGAAAGCAAGCTCACCCAACACTGGGTGGATTTTCTCTTGGTTCTGTGGTCTGGCTGTGCTATTTCAGAGACACACTGGAATGCTGAAACAGAAATGCAGGAACTGTTGATGCCACTTTCCTGGTGGAAAGCAGACTTGGGTATCTCATTTTGAATTGGACAGATGACAAACACTTTAGAAAATTCCTTTTGGGTTGAAGGAATTTTATTTTCAGCCATGTTCATTTGCCCCAGTCTCCTGTCTTTAGACTTTCTAAGAGACTAGACCACTGGGATCCCTTGAGAAGCCGGCTTAGTTCAGGATATGAGATCAGCCCCACAGCTCATTACTATTTGTAGAACAATTAAGGGCAGTGGCTAACAGTAGTGAGTACTGAGTACCTGCTACCTGGTAGGAAGGTTTTATGCATAATTATAATTATTTTTTCCTTTTGGTGCTGGGGATTGAACCCAGGGGCATTCTACCACCAAGACACCCCCCAGACTTTTTTTTTTTAATGTGAAACATGGTCTCCAACCTGTGATCCTCTTGTTTTAGCCTCCCAAATTCTGGGATTATAGGTGTGTGCCACCGTGCTTGGCGATTAATTATTCTTCTTCTTAATAACTTCTTGAGATAGGTATTATTATCTGCATTGTGCAAGTAACTAGAAGCTCAGTCACCTTTGAAGATTGTATGGCTAGTGAACCTCAGAGCAAGGAAATGGACCCAAATGTTTTGTACAGCATTCAACGTCTGAGACTTTTGGTGTGATTGGAGCAAATTAGCTGTATGAGGTAGGGTTTCCATCCCTCTACGTTAGCGATGTTGTGAATCATCAGGATTGACCTTTTGCCACCCTAGTACTGCAGGGAAATAGTTTCTAGACATACTGTCCAGGGACCCTTGGGCCCTTCTTCCCTCAGGGGGACAGAGAGCGTTTCAAGGGAGGCTGATGTTTGTAAAGGAGGCTGTGCACCTGGGCCCAGGTGTGAATGCTTGTTCTCCTGGAGTAGTGAGGCAAACTCCAACCATAAAGGGATGGCTATGTAGTAAAAGTTGGGGCGTTTCTCAGTCTGGGGAGACTTCAGCCATCTAGAGACACGTGGCTTCTGTTCTTGCTGCTGCGTGTACTGCACAAGTCTCACGAAGATGCTGGCCGCTGACGGTAGCCATCTTACCACCCTGAGCGCTGTGGCACCACACAGTGTGGTTCTGTGTGTTCCATGGGGTACAGTGGACCAGCAGAGCAGAGCGGGCAAGGAAGCTGGCCAAATGGAACTGTTCCATGTAGCAGGAGAGCTGGCCAAGTGAATAGTCTGTCAACACTTGATTTTTTAAATTAAAAAGCTATACATCAATAGTTTATATACATATGTAGAATATTTTTAGAAACCTACTCAGTGACAGGTAACTGGTGGCCTCTGAAGCAAGGGATGGTATTAAGAAGAAATTGGGATACAAGAGGGACTCCAGGTTAAGTAGGAGAAACCCCAGTAGAACAATAGTGGGTGTGAGACCTGAGTTAGTTTTTCTTTCTTTTTTTTTTTTTTTTGTTTGTTTTTTTTGCAGCACTCGTGATTGAACCCAGGGGCATTCTACCTCTGAGCTACACCCCCAGCCCTACTTTATTTTTATTTTGAAACAGGGTCTCACTAAATTGTGGAGTGCTTCATTAAGTAGCTGAGGCTGGCTTCGAACCTGTCATCCTCCTGTCTCAGTCTCCCAAGTACTGGGATTACAAGCATGCACCACCATGCCTGGCAAGTTTCTTTTTTTTAAATATACCTTTATTGGTGCATTGTAGACTCACATCATAGTGAAGTTCAGAGTGATACAGACATGCATGCACACTGTGAGCTTCCTCCGGCGCCCTGCCCACTCCTCCTTCCCTGTACAGGATATTGAGATTGGCGTTGGTAACTTCTCACATGTACATAGCATGTACATAGCATCCTTTGAAGCGTTTCCCTCATGGAGTCTCTCCCCACTCTTCCCTCCTCCGCCCCTCCACTAGGGTGTTTCCTCCTTAGCCTGGAGCCCTTTTGTATCCCAGCTGCTTCTTACATATGACCCTTCACTTTCTGAGACTGGCTGATATTCTCTAGTTCCAGCCATTTTTCCTGTAAATGACATAATTTAGTTCTTTATAGCTGAGTAAAATTCCATAGTGTGTATTTCCCACAATTTCACGATCCATTCATCTGTTGCTGGACATCTAGGCTGGTTCCATAACTTGGGTATTGTGAATTGTGCTGCTGTAAACTTGGACATGTGTGTATCACTCGAATGTTCTGACTTCTATTCCTTCATGATGATTAGTGATCACGATGTAACATATCAGGATATGTTGTTCCATATCAAGACTCGGAGACTCTTTCAGGAGATACAGAAGATCCAAACTGTTTTCATAAAAATATGACCATGTTTTTTGCTTCTTTTCATCCTCATTTTCTCATGAATGTATGGCAGAGTGTTCCAAAGGTTAAATGACATGTGATATTGCAACAAATTGGATCCAGAAGCAGATATGGTAATCCAACTGTGTTTGATGAAGCCAGATGTTTAAGAGAGTTCCAAAAAACTAAAACTCTTCCCACTCAATTTTCTTTGAGAAAAGTTTTTCCATAAAATTATTACTTATGTTAACAAAATTACTACTCTTTATGGAATTAATAGGTGATACATTTGAAATTCTCAGTTTTCGTTGGTAAAGCAGGGACTCTGGGGAAGCCTGAACAAAGGCCCTTTGAAGCTCTGGGCAGAGTGCTCGCCAGGCCCTGGTGCTCAGGGCGCAGGAGCTCGACTGTGTAGAGATGATGGGGAGGCTGGAGAAGAGGGATGTGAATGAGGCACGAGTTTGTAATGAAATATTGTTTCTCCTTTTTTCTTCTTTCTTCAAGGGAGATCTACAACAAGTCTGGGGTTCAATGCTCTAGAACATTCCAATGCTTGCAGCTTGAATTATTGTAACAAGGCTGAAATTGAAGAGAAGCCCAGGCCAGCTGTTTTGGAGGATCCTGCTCCACAGAGAATGCTTCATGCCCGTTGATGTAAGTAGGGCCTGGTCGCTGAGACTGTGGCCACCAGAGACTAAAAGTGGCAGCAGGAAGGGGAAGCTGAGATGTGCCTTTGGGGCTAGAGCCAATATCAAATGAGGGGACCGTGTGTTGACTGCATGGGGAGCCTGGTGTTGGACATCAGTTCCCTCTCCACCCACGTCCACGGATCCAGCTGAGACCAGGCCCTGGTTAGAGACAGCCTGGCTAAGAATGTATCCCCATCCTGGGTGTCTGGCCTCACACTGGGCTTCTCCATTCTCATAGGACCACCGGCATCCCTGGACTCCCGAGATCAGTGTGTTTTCTGATATCATAATGTCGTTAATATCTTTTTATAAGTTGCTTTCTTCCAGCAGTAATTTGAACTAGCTTACAGTAAAATAATATGAAATGACTTACAGTAAAATAAAAATGGGATGATAATAGGACAAGAGTCTGTAATAAAGTTTTGGAGGAGTAAATGGCAAGAATTCTTAGCCCAGATACTTCCTGCAGATTAGTTCAGCACTGAGCTGAGACTCTAGGCAAAAACAGGCGTGATACACTGCCGAATTTATATTAGGAAACCAGGAAATATTCCCACATGTCAAGGTGGCCTGCTGCAGGTGAATTTTGGTCTGAATGGGACTTCTTTGTTCATCCTTTGGCAGGCTCAAATCCCACCCACAAATCTAGAACTGTAGTAAGGCTGTGCATCTGAGACCTTTCTAGCCTGAAGGTAATTGAAATCAGAAGCCACATCTCCCTCATTCTGGACTCTCTTGCAGGAGTGAGTGCAGGGTCTCAAGCACAAAGTGCTCAGTGAGAACCCGCTTGACTCAAAAGAGACCTTATCCTTTACAGCTTCTGGGATGCTAGTTGAATGAATGAGTGATGGAGTAAATAACATGGATCTGTGAGTTTCTTTCTCTGCTATTGCTCTCAAATAACTATTTCTAGAAGTCATTATTTGCTATCCAAGGCATGTGCCACCACATCCCCATGTGACAAGCCTGATGGGTGCCCTGACTCTCTACCCTGTCAGTGAACTTTCTCAAGTGCCTTGGCTCCTCCAGGCAGGAGTCCTTCTGGTCACCAATCCTGGCTCATTCTTTTTCTGGGAATGGTTAAGACTATTTCAGTCTGTTTAGAAGTTCAACAAATCTCAGTTTCATAAGACCACCAAATAATTTAGCATTCAAACTACAGCATGAATGCAGAGAAGGGAGTTATTAATAGGCAATCTGAAGCCAGGCGTGGTGGCACACTCCTATAATCCCAGTATCTGGGAGGCCAAGCAGGAGGATGGCAAGTTCAAGGTTAGTCTCGGCAACTTAGTTAGAAATAAAGTTTCAAAATAAAGATGGCTTGGGGTGTAGTTTGGAGGTAGGATGCCCCTGGGTTCACTCCCCAGTACCCCCTCCAAAAAAAAACCCCAACAAAACAAAAAACTCACCCAAAACACAAGTAATCTGGAGTGCAAAGCTCCCTGAATGAATGGCCACCTGCTCTTTTCAGCCCTTGCACCTTTGGTGAATGCCAAGAGGAGAAGTTGGAGGAGAAGCCTTTGGAGACTACATCCCTGATTCTGGTCACTTGTTTGTTTAGGGGATGGGAGGCACTGGTGAGGATCTCATAGTACAGAGTATTCCTTCTTTCTTTCTTTTTTTAGTGCACTGTAATCATACACCACAACGAGGTATAGCATGATAGGAACATCTGTGGGCACAGCGCTTGGGGTCTTCCCTCCTGTTCCCGGCACTGGTCATTGAGATTGGCATTGGCAACTGTGCATGTGTATGCAGCCTCTGAACTGCTGACTTCGTCACATCACAGGAGTCTATCTAAGGGGCTGGCCGGGAGCCTGGATGCTAGGACTCCCAGGGAGGGTGGAGCTGCTGCAGAACATGCCCTGGCGTTTCCCAGATGCGGGGCCAGCTGGTCAGTCTTCCTCTGCGCTCTCCTCCCTCTTCTTCCCCCTCCTTCCTGTGTCTCCCACTTCCTGCCCGTTCCTTTTTCCTTCTGAGTCTCACCCTCTCACCCCTACATCCTCCTCCCCATCTCTCTCCTGTTTGCTCCCTCCCTCTCTTTCTGTTTTATTCTATTTGTCACCCATACTTCCTTCCTTGCCTTTCTCTCCCCAAATTGTCACAGGGCATCTCAAAAGAGCAGTTCTGCCGTTGTGAATTTCTCCAGGAAAGTGTAAAGCCTGTCTTTCCTGTTGTAGCTCAAATTCCCTTCCCAGGTTAGAAGAACGGCAGGGGCTTAGTGCTGGCCTGTTTTTGATGTGCCTCTGATTGCATGTCCTGGAAGACATACTTTCTAGGGCTGTCAGAGGTGGGGTGACAGTGCGGTGGGTGGAAGTTGGGCCTGTGACAGAAACAAACTTGAGGGATGTCTGAACGTTACAGAATGCATTATGGCTGAGGTCAGTGAGACACTGTGAACAGGGTACTGCATCAACTCAGCATCTGAGATTCTGGAATTTAGCTGTTCCAGGATTCTTTTAGAAACAGTAAGATCAGGATAAGTGTCTAATTAGAGAGACCACAGCTATCAAAGGGGGGGAGAACCTGCTAGGAATGGAGGAAACAGGCCCTTCAGAGAGAGAGAAGGTAAAGTGTGCACAGGTTGGCTTGGACATCTGGGATGATCAGGGTTTCAGAAAGTTCCGCAAATCATAAGCCAAGAACGGACTTCAGCAATATCAACAAAGACCCAGAGGGCTAGAGAATGGGATTCAAGAACTTTGGATAACAGTCTTACTAAAATAAGAGCAATGTGTATTGAACATCTGTGATGTGTAAGGAACCCTGGGAAAATGGCTTGAAGGAACACAAATGTAAATATGTAAATAAAGGTCACTTTAGCCCAGGAGAGAAAAGAAGCAAAACAAAGAACCACACCCATGAAAGGTAAGCATGAGTCAAGAGAGGGGTGGATGGTTGAAGAACAGAGAGAGCACTTGGTGCTGGGATGGCCAAAGAACAGATGCTCTGCATAGGGACCGTGTGGAGCTCAGACTGAACCTTGCAGCTGGGAAGAAAGTCAATACGATGAAGGAAACATGTGGGTCAGGCCTTACTGTTAGAGCTGATCTAGGCAATAAGGACCCAGAGATATCCGTGCTGAGCTTGTGGTCACAGAAGAGGGAAGAAAACACCGGTGTACTTAGAGCAGAGGGTGGATTTTAGAGTGGTGGAAGATAAAGCTGGGAAGGAGAGCAGCTGCCGGGCTGGGGAAAGCCCTGACTGCTGTCGGGGCCAGGACATCTGGACGCCATCTCGGGGACTCAGCGTCTGCATCGTCACTATTCTGGAAGGGAAGGACAACGTTGCTCTTGGAGACGCTCATTCCTGGATGTCCCTCTTTGGGTGTGGGTGCCTTCTGAACCAGATTGAGGTGTCCTAGAAACAAGTCCTCCGGGGAAATTATACATGCACAAGACACTTTACACCTGTGTTTCTAAGTCTTGGACTCTTACTTTTGCTCTCAACTTTATAGAGCTCAAAAGAGTCGCTTTAAGGATTAGTAACAAACTTTGTTGTTCTCAGAACAGATCTTAGGCTGGTAGCAAAAACTCATTGCTTTGATTTTAATTTCTTTATAATTGTTCATATTTCACTAGGTATTTTAGCCCCAAATGGGGCCATGAGGATAATGTTATTCTGTGTTCCTGGCTGGTGATGCTGATCAAATTGCCTCTTGAGTCTAAACCTACAAGAAGATCCTGTTTCTGGGGCCACAGGGCTCTGGGTTCCTTCCATTAGATGGAGGAGAGGGGTTTAGAGTCTCCTGTCTCAACATTCAATGCAGTTTTCAGTGTTTTTCACTTGGTGCCTAATTGTCTTATAAGAGAAATTTGTAATCTCTTATACTAATTAATTCATTATGCATAAGAGATTTTTTCCCCCGTCAAATAGTCATAATCCCATGTTATTTACGATCTCAGTCTCTGACAGGTCTGTTTTCTTTTGCATGATATTTGCACAATATTGCATACATATTATTCTCTTTGGGGTGGAGGATCTGGGCAGCTTGTGGTAGGCTGCCAGAGTCCACCTGTTCCCATGTTCCACTCCTTTACTGGGTTTTGTAGAGAATGGTTTTAAGGAGATCTTTGCTACTTGAGGTATCTTCTATTGATGACATCAGTGTCACTTAAGAGCTGGTTCAAAGAGCATCATTTTAGGCCTCACTGAAATAGAATCTGTTGTTTGGTTGGCATTTGAGACTTCCTGGTCTCCAGGTGTAATATGCACAAATCGCTTAAGGATCGTGCTAAGTGCAGATTCTCACATTATTTCATAGTTACTTATGATGAATGAACAACCAGGCCTTAGTTTTCTATCACAAAAACAGTGATTTCCTTTCTAAAGGTGCATGGGCGTGTGGACATCAAATGGCATGTGATGGGAGTGGGCCACCTAGGGCCGGTTGACTAAGTCCAGCCACCCACTGCTTTTGTAAATAAGGTTTTACTAGAAGACAGCTACGTTCATTAATTTACATGGTATGTACGGCTTCCTTTGTGCTGCATTGGCTGCACTGAATAATTGTGACTGAGATTATAACTTCACAGAAAGAAGTTTGCTGTCATGGCTTATGAAATGGAATCAAAATGTTTCCTTAAAGGAAAAGAAGTTGGTCAGTGATAGAGTATTTGCCTAGTATATGCAAGACCCTGGATTCAATGCCCAGCACCAAGAAGAAAAAAAAAAAAAAGAAAGAAAAAGTAGTTACGACTTCTGCAAGCTTATCTTAATTCATCTTTATCCATGGAGAAGCTGAGCCATAAATCATAATTCCCAAAGGAGCAACAAAGAGTGTTGAGCCCAATTGATCCAGATAGCGACACCACAGAATCTGTGACTTTCCAAGGCCCATGAATACCTCCCTCCTTGAAGAAATGGTTTAATTTCATTGAGCTGACTCCTTTCTCCACAGATCGATTCCATTAGTTAAAGTTCGACTTTTCCCCAAGAACTGGAAAGAATCAAGAGGAAATTCTGAGTAGAAATATATTTAGGACCAAAAGGAGAGAAAAAATATATAATATAAATATATCATTAAATATATATAATGTATTTTAATAATTATATATTTATTTAATATTATATATTATTTAGCAATATTTAGCAATTTTTAAAATATATGTATCCTTGTATGAGTTGGGTATAACCTGCATTTTACAACTGAAAAGGTAGTGTTGGCTCCAGACCACTTCCAAGCTGCTTACTGGGCAACCCAATTCAGACTACATTGGCTTGGAGTCCTTCTTTTATTTCCCTTAGAGAATCCCACCACCTGTCTCCTATTTGGGGTTTTTGAGTTGTGAAATAATGGCACCCACAAGCTCCAAGAATAGCTACATTTATAGACCAAACATGAGAGACAGAAGGCAGAGCTTGAGCCAAGGAGCAAGAAACACAAGAGGGGCTGGGATGGGTGGCATCTGCTCATGGGTGGAGGGAGGTAGCCCAGGAAATCCCATGAGGATGTGGGTGCTCTGCTCTGATCTGCAGTGTTGGGCATCCTGGCTTTCCTTCCGGAACCATATTTCAGAGGAGGCAGGTGCAGGAGCCCTGGGATCCTTTTTCTTCAGCCAGAAAGAACTGGATGAAAAAGAGGAGCCAAAGAGGTCTGGTGTGGGATTTCCTGGGAGTCTCTGCTGTGGCTCTGGGATCTCTCCTCTGTTTCCTTTTCCTCTCTGTCTGCACTCCACCGCACACTGATGGGGCATTTTTAGGAGGGCAGAGACATGAGCGAGGAGTCTTCTTTTCCCCTCTATTTGAATCTGTCTCACTGCCAACCAACTCTGAGAGAATGTAGGTGTGAATTAGGGCCCCAAATATTGACAACTACCTGCCCTGTTGCTGGGGAGCCCACTTGGAATTCCCCAAGCTGTATCAACTGATCACCTCAGCCGGTCTGAATATGGGTTTCAAAGCCAAACTTACTGTTTGGGCTGACACTTCAACTATAACCTCCACTGGAAGAAGTATAATACATTGATAATTCATTGACTCAATGACTATCCATTGAAAAACCTATCATGTAAGGGGGGTGTCATAGTTTGTATTTGAAATGTCCCCCAGACCTCACATACTGGAGACCCAATGTTTGGAGGTGAGTCCCTGAGGGCATGGCCAGGTAAAATGTGTTCTGCTCACCCTGGGAGGCCGTGTCTCTCTGAGCCTTTTTCTCTCTGCCCCCTGGTGAACAGATAAAACCTTTTGATGTCAGGTGTTGGGTCCCAGTGTGAGGATGCTGGTTGATATGGGGAGGGTGAGGAAAACATGAACTGGAGAGTCGTACACACAGGAGTTCAGGAGTTCTGGTTTCTGCATCCCTGACCTCACTCAATCCTCATTCAAGTTCCAGTTCAGCTGACTTGATTCCTGCCTCCCCACCCCACTTTCCCTGACTCTACACCTTGGTTGGGTGTTCCCTTCTCTCTGCATTTGCAGCAACCTCTGCAGGCTCAGCTTCATACCACATCATGTGGGAGCCACTGATTTGATATCTGCTTCTCTTCCCAGATTGTAAAGTTACTGACCTAAGAGAGCTTCATTCATATATTTTTATCATAGGGCCTGGCCCATTTTAGAAATTAATCATGTATCTCCTGCACTGAAAAGAACTGGTTGTATGATTTATCTTTCATAAAGTGAGGTGTTTTCATCTATTAAATGAGGGTGATAAGAACATACCTTGTGTATTTGTTGTGAGGACTAAATTAGGTAACGTTTGGAAGAATGTTCTATAAATATGAGGTGTTCACAGATGTTATGGTTGTTCTAGTATCCAAATTGATTGGGATTTGGTGGAAGATAAAAACTGGACAAAAGCATGGGGAAATGTCATAGTCCACTTTTCCTAAACTGAATGCTTGGGATGGGAACAATCTGGAAACGTAGGCCTCAGGAGCTCAACTTGTGAGTTGCTGCTGGCTGGCGGGGGGCGGGGGGGGGGGGCGGCTGCAAGCTCCTTGTCTCTCCCAATAGGTTATATGATTGGAACAGTAGGAACATGTCTTATGAATTTCTGGACATCTTTATTCTACAAAGTACAACTAAGAAGCCCAAAAATTAGGTTTCAACGGGCTCTGCAAGACCCAGTTCTGCTTCTCAAATCTCTCCCTCTCCCCAACTGTGTCTGTCTTGTCTTGAGGACCTGGCTAGTGCAGCTGTTAGAGGATTGAAACCTAGACTTGGGGAGACGAGAGGGACTTGTTTGAAACATGTCGAGGGTGAGGTGTGGTGTCAGACATGCTATAGAGCTCACAGTTCAAGTCACACAGTGCTTACCGCTGGGGCTTTCTCATTACAAAGTATATGATAAGTATTTGTTGATTCCCTGCAAATATTGGACCTTTCCCCCAATGTACTAACAAAGAATGGCTGCAGATGCTTGAGCAGAGCTGTATAATGATAGGATTTTTTCTCTGGGAGGACAATCTTTCTGGAGGATATAAAAAGATTGGAGGCTCTGTGTGTAGCTCCATGGTAGTGTGCTTGCCTAGCATGTCAGATGCTCTGGATTCAATCTCCAGTATAGAGGAAGAAAGGAAAGAAAAAAAAAGAAGGAAGGTTTAAAAGGGAAAGAAGCTGTGGGTGAGGGCACTTGTTAGGAGGCCCAGCAGAAGAGAGGCTAGGCAGGAGAGGAGGCTGCAGCAGAGGGAGGCTAGGTGGGCTACAGAGGAGCGACTGACTACAGGGGGCTGGCGCTGTGGGCCTTCTCCTGGGTGTCCACCCTAGAGAAACTTCCCTGCTCTGGGCAGAGCAGAGTCCGGCAGCTCCTGTGTCTGCAGAACAAAAGGCAGTGATTCCACCCTAAGGAAGACAGTGAGAAGCATAGCCCGTGGGAATCAGGAAGGCTCCATTAATCTTCTGTTGCAAAACTGTATTTCCCAAAGCCCTGGGCAAGGACTTAGAAGCCTCCGCAGGAGGGCCAGGCTCCAGACTAGGAAATGCCAAGTGGAATCTCCCTGAATAAATCACAGAACTGATAATCTCCTGGAATCTGAGGAGCTGGAGAG
>PVLC010038928.1:0-14501 GCA_004027655.1 Graphiurus murinus
CTGTGTTTTGATCCATTTTGCCACCCTGTGCCTTTTTATTGGGGAGTTGAGACCGTTTATGTTCAGTGTGAGTATTGAGAGATGATTTTTAATTCCTAACATTTTGGGTTTTGACTTCTGTTTGCAGTAGTGTTTGTTCTTCTTTGCTTAGTTGTTTGCTTCCTGGAAATTATTGTTTCTCTGGTTCTGACGTTTGTTTTTTAGTTCTTCTTTGTAGTTAATCTCTTTGAGTATTTTCTCTAGTCCTGGTTTGGAAGACATGAATGCTTTCAGTTTTTATTTGTCATACATTGTATTATATACCTTAATTACAGCTATAACACCTCTCCATAGATTTTACATACAACTATAGAGTTTCACCTCCTTCCTGCACCCCTGAACTGATCTATGATTCCAGAGACCCTAGGATAAAAACTCTAGGTGTAAATGCTGAAAGTTCTTTGCAGCTCTCTGATTCTAAGATTGAAATGTGCTCTGGAAATACATAATTGTTAAAAGTTCTTTATAGGAAAATACCCTTCATAAATCATTGAACATCTGAATGAAACCTCTGTGCTGAGATGGTTAGAATCACATTATTTAGAGTTTAGGAATGAATCACCATTGATAAAAGTGGGGTATAGCTATAATAGCTCACAAAAATTGTGTATTTCAATTGTATTTTGCTAAAAAACATTTTGAAGGGGAAGAAGAAAGTCACAGCAGAAATATAGAATTTGATATATTAATCGTACATTTAGCTTTACAGTGTGCATTTAGAAAAATACTGGACTTACTGCTTTTAGTTCTGGTGTCAGCAAAAGATAACAGCACTGTTTCATGCTTGTCCACAGGGAGTAACAGTAATTTTTTATAAGCAGCAAGGTTTGGCATGGAAGCCATAAAGAATTTTATACCTATAAAAGTAGACAATGTCAACTCCAACTGGGTCCAAGATTTGTGGGTGGTATGTTTGCGAAACATTTCTAATTACTGTGGTGTGTCCTGCTGGGGTTACTAAAATTAAGCATCTGCCTTATCAATTTCCTACTGCTTTGAACAGCTGCAAAAACTGTCAAAGAATCCCAAAGTCCATGGAATGATTAGAGCAAACAGGAAACGCTTATAGTAAAAGTTGAATCCACCCCTTCATTTTACAGATGGAAACTACTGAGGTTCTCTCTCTGATCTGATCCTTTAGAAACAGACTGACGCAAAGGTTGGCATGCAGGAAATTATTAGGAAGCATTCTCAGAAACAAACCTACTAGGAGAAGAATGAAGCAAGATTTGCAGATAAAGCAGCTGAACTATAATACAGCTGCAACAAAGGCTTTAGTCAGTTCCTTTCTGAGCTCATGAGCTGAGGTGGTGCTTCAAAGTTGTCTTGAATTGAAATAAGGCTTGGGTTCAGGTTGTTAATTGTCTGCATTACTTAGTGTTTAATATCAACTACCCACAGAGAAGCAACATATTTTAAAAGTCAATTCCATTTGGCTGAGAAATTCAGCTGTGGGCCATAAGCATCCCCAATTATTGGCAACTGGGGGAGTGAGTGGCTTGGTCCTAAAGGAGTTATTTGTGGCACATTACACCATCCACTAAAGTATCAGAGAGTTTAGTTTGGAGCACCATCTTTTGCCTAGATCAGTATAATAATTCCCAAATTGGCCTTGTACATTAAGTCTTGCCTTAATCCCAGCTATTTTTATACTGCAACAGTGTTACCTTAATAAAACTCAATTCATATCACATTGCTATGTTTTACAAATCTTTACTGGTTCCTCAAGTGTTCTATTCTAAACACCTTAGTAGAGCTTCTGAGAACCTTCCTGATCTGACTTCTCTATCTTTCACCATATACCTCACAATTCCTTTATTTATCTTTACCAACCAGCCATGGAACTATTTGCCTTTCCATAAATATATAGTGCTCTCTTTTACATCTGAGTCTTTGCCCTTTTGTACATGCTGTTCCCTTTGTCTTCAACACTCCACCATACATATATGCACCTAAGTAACTTCTAGTTTAGATAACACCTCTTTTATGAAGCCTCCACCAATAATTTTCATTGCATCCTGTAATTGCTCCTACTGTAATTATCTTCTATTATACGTTTTTTTTTTACATTGTCTGCTTACATGTCTGTCTCTTCTATAGACTGTTATCTCCTTGAGTATAGAAAGAATGTATCCTCTGAACTTAGAATAATGACTTGAACTGGGTAGGTACACAATAGGTACTTATTAAATATATGAGTCTTGTCCAAAGAGATTGTGCATTCTCAGAAGTAGACTATTTTTGACATTTTACTCTGTTGCTATGAGGACATACCATCTGACCTCCAAATTCCTATGCCTGTGTCCACATGGAATGATATGAAACCAGGCCATTGCAAATATAAAGCAGAATTACATCATAGATGAGAGAGCTTTAGTTGAGGTGAGAAATGCAACATCTTTAAAATGGATGTGACCTGTGTGTCAGATTCTTATAGCTCCCCTGAAAGGAGATTTGAAAGAGACTATAATCCTCTGAGGGATGTGTAGTGACATGTGGAATCATGACATAGCATTCAGAATTGATAGGCTGGAGTATGGAAGTGTTAATCATGGTCAATAGGATTAATTGTTGATTATAGACATGTCTTCTTTCTGACACATTTACAAATTCTGCAGGGATTTGCCTGTAGGAGATTTTAGCAGCAGTGCTCTAGAAGTAGGGCTAGATTAAAATTGTGGTGCTTGAAAATTATTACCAAGAGACTTTTAAAAATTTACTAACATTTTCAAGAAGCCAAAGACTTCTGGGTAATGTGTGAATTCCAGACAAGTATTGTGCCATTTTTCTGGCCAAAGGTGGTATCTCTAATGGTGTAGCTAGGCCTTCATTACACAAGCTGACCTTTAAAAATGCTATAACAAAGCATTAATCAGGGCTACCCTCTCTGAAACCAGCAATGATTAGAAAAAAATATATCACTGCCCTTTGTGTATAATCTTGCTGGGCCTGCTCCCAAGACCAGGTCTCTCTGTGACCTATCTTTCATCAGTCTCTCTGTTTTTCCTTGGTTGCTGATATTTAACAATACCAACTGTTGTTAGGAGAGATGTGCAACATTTTGCAAGACACATTTGATTTGTGGCAATAAGTCTCCATAATAAATAGTTATATTACATATTTGGAATTGATCAATTACAAAAGTGCCCTTTGAGCAGTGAATCTTAAATGTTTGAGGTGGTTGTACACTTCTGAGAATCTGATTAAAAACTAAGGGCCTTCTTTCCTGAAAATGAGACTACAAAATTTTATATTCAATTTCATAAGATCATGATGAACCCCCTAAAGCCTATGTGTGGATCAGTGATTAAAAGCTATTAATTTAGAGACAACAAAAATCGGATCCCACTAATTGAATGCTGAGTATGTATCAGACGCTGTGGTAAACCCTTAACATATATGCATTATCTCAATCACACAATAATCCTATGGGGCAGACATACTTGTTATTTTATATATGAGTAGACTAAGGATGTGAAAACTAATTGTCATGATAACATAGCTTAAATGTGGTAGAACTAGGATTAAAGCACAGTATTTTGGCACATTTCAGATACTATACCATTATTCTTCGGATCTTTCTGTCTCCAGTGAGGCTCATAAGCTTATATTTGGATCTCTGTACTTTTCTAGGAGTGATCTTCAGTCTTGTCTTTGCTTCTTGTTTTCAGGAGCATCCTTCTTTACATAGTTATTCGTGGACTCTGAATTATAATATGTCCTTTAAATTTTATTGATAGTATAGCTGAACATACCATGTGTTTATTTAAACGATTCTATAAATATAATGTCCCATTTTTATTCTGTAAAATATATGCACAGAAATACAAATGGAGGAATGTCTCCTGCAAGCTAATTCAAAACTATATTTTGCCCTTACTGTCTTTAGTGTATTTTAGTTTACTAAGGTTGTTTAAAAAGCAAAGCTCAGTCACAATCACTTGTTTATATTTGAAATATCTGGTGAAATTTTTGACCATTTTTATTGCTTTTAAGCACAAATAGAATGGGTATAATTTCAGGACTTTGTTTTAAGATGAAGTACATTATAGATATGATGGTGTTCTAACCATATTTTGGGGTGTATACATCTCTAAAATATTTTTCCTTTAATATAAAAATAATACCAATATTTGGCAAAATTGGGGAACCAACCTAGGTATCCATAAACAGATAAATGCATAAAGAAACATGGCATATATACACAATGGAGTTTTACTCAGCCATAAAGAAGTACAGAATTATGTCATTTGCAGGAAAATGGATGGAATTAGAGAATATTATGCCAAATGATATCAGCCAGTCTCAGAATGTCAAGGGTCATACATTTTCTCTCATATGTGGAAGCTAAAGAGAAAATAGGAAACAAAAGGATTTCAGAAAAATATATAAAGATAGACCATTAGGATATTGGAAGAGGATTGAGAGAGGAAGGTGGGGAGGGGAAAAATGAGACTTAATGAAGGAAACAGTTCAAATAATGCTATGTCCATATATGAAGGAATCACTACCAATCTCACTAACACATATGGGGAAATCTAGAAGGAAAAATGCCATGTAATGTGTGCATATATATTTATATCACTTTGAACCTTACTATGATATATATTTACAAAGCACCAATAAAAATATAAGAAAATGAAATAAATACACTAGTAGTTAGTAACAAAATTAGTAATTCTTTAATATTCTTTAATATCTATGCATACTCAAATTTCAATGGTACTCTATTCAATCCAGTTCCATAGATGGATCTGATTGTTATAATATCTATATTTTAATTTTAAATAATTCTTTTTCTTTACTATAAAAACTTTCTTGGCTAGGGTATAGCTCAGTGTTTGAGCATGTGCTTAGCATGTACAAGGCCCTAGATTCTATCCCTTGCACCAAAAATAATTCTGAAAAGACTAGGTCAGTTGTTCTGTAGGCTTCCTTGAACATGGAGTGCTATTTAGCTGGTCTCTCTGTTCCCTTTATCGCCTTAAACTAAAAATTGGATGTAAAAACTTGCTTAGATTCAAGCCAAACATTTTTGGCAAGGTTATACTATCAATGACATTGGGTACTCTATGCTTCATCACATCAGGAAATTGTCCCACATTTCATTATGCTAAAATTGACTATTGGATTAAGGTTATGACTGCCCAATTTCAGGAATTTGGGGCAAGCTTTGCTTCCACCTAAATCCTTATTTCTATCCCAAATTCTCCTGTTGACAATCTCCCAATGTCTCACATCTTTTTTTAAATTTATTTTTATTATATTTCTAAATTTTTAGGTTGGTGCATTGTATTCATACATTGTTGTGAAGTACAAACTGGTAGAGACATACATGTACACAGGTCTCATTTAACCCTTCCCTAATTCCAACCCCATTCCCTCTCCCCTCCTCCTTCTCATGTTCAGTTTAGGGACTGACTTTGATATGTTTGTGAATGTACATTCTGTGCATTAGAATGTTCCCCCTCCCCTCTCCCATCACCTTCAGATAGGTCACCTTCTTTGCTCATCTTGGGTTTTCCTTCTTCATCTAGAATCCCTCCTATGGCCCATTTTCTCCCTATATTCCACAAATTAGGGAGAGCATTCGATTTTTTACTTCACATCTTAATAGGCATCGAATTCTTTTATTTCACAATCAGATATACAGTCAAGTAGATGACTGCTTTTAGAGGTTTTAAATCCTTTCCTAAGAGTTCAGGTAAGGAGAAGAAAAATAGCACTGTCTAGGAGAGAGAACGTAGAAAGAGGGTGCTGGGGAAATTTCAGAAAGCAGTGATCAGTTTTAAAACTTTTCTGAGAGAGGGCCTTGGCCTAAGTAGCATCAAGCATAGGAGATCTGTTTCAGAAAGGAATTTTGTTATTTTCCCCTGAGAAGACATTGCTATGTGTCAAACATACGCACAGTAGGAAATGTTCAAGCCTGGTGCATTTTTGTTTTTTGTGGTACTGGGGATTGAACTCAGGAGTGTTCTACCTCTGAGCTACACCCCCAGCCCTATTTTTTATTCTTTATTTTGAAACAGGGTCTCATTAAGTTGTGGAGTGCCTCACTAGGTAGCTGAGGCTGGCCACAAACTCGGATCTTCTGGTCTCAGCCTCCCAAATGCTAGGATTACAAGCATGCACCACCACGACCAGCTAAGCCTGGTGCTTTTAAGGAAGGCAAAATTGGACCAATTCACCTGCATTGGTACGCACTCTACCACTGAGTTCCATCCCACCCCCCATCACCTACTTATTCACTTCTCTTCTTTACATGTTGTATATGGCTCAAACTCTTCTCCATTCCTAAAAATTACAGAAACACACATTTTGAACATTTGTTCTCTCCCATTTCTTTTCTTTCTCTTAGTTCAAATCAAGAGTCATACCACCTTATTCATAATTAGGGATTAGAGTTTCCTTTTCTAGAAATTTTTTCAAAAAAATTATTAATTTTAGCCAGATGTGGTAGCACATTCCTGTAACCCTGGTACCTGGGAAACTAAGACAGAAGGATTGTAGTTTGAGGCCAGCCTTGAAAACTTAATGAAGCCCTCAGCAAACCTAGTGAGACCCTATTTCAAAACAAAAATAAAAAGGTCTTGAGGTATAGCTTAGAGGTAGAATGCCCTTGTATTAAATCCCCAGTACCCTCCAAAATTATTTTGTGTGGTACTGGAGATGGAATACAGTGTCTAAGCGTGCTAAGCATGTGCTCTACCATGGGGCTACATTCTCAGCTCTGAGATATTGAGTTTTTAACTGAACAAACGGTACATGCCTATAAGATAGGAGAATGGTTTCCAAATGGTAAACTTACATGTGGTACCAACATTGAGAAAGACATTTTTGATGGCAAATCGTCATGTTCCTTAAACCACACTATATAGGTTGCTATGTATCTTGTTAAGCTTGGTTAAGGAAAAACAAACTCAGAAGAATTTTCTATCTAAAATACTCCCTTACCATAAATGTGTTTCTATTATGAAAGAGCTTCAAAGGTAGCCCATTTCTGACTAAGATTTCCTAATGAGTTGATGTGAACATTTCGTCTTTGGTTACCAACCCAACATACATAATAAAATTAATATGCAATATGAGTAGTTTTTTCAGTGTATTGATTTTACCACTGAAATTGAAAAGCATCTTCTCTGGTGAGTTTTAAAATCAAAAGTCACCGATATCAATAGGGATCCTCTGGATTTGGTCACTTTTGATACACAGAAGGGCTACTAATATTCTCAAGTAAATGCCTCCAATACACAGTGACAAGTTGTATTGGAACTTGGCAACCTTTCAGAGCTGTGTGCCAGAGCTCCATTTATTCACTCTCTTGGAAGTGAACAGCTGCTCTAGTGAGATGAGGCCTGGCTATTCTTATTAGCAACAATGGAGTTGGGTACTGTGAGTTGAGAAAGGGTGGCTAAACATGGACTTTGGGCTCCTCTTTGCTTCAGTCTTCTTTCTGAAATTCCCAACATATATGCTTATGGCTATCTCTGCAAATAGATCCCATTCTCATAGATACTAATTCAACAAAAAAGTCAACTATGTATTTATCTCCTAAATAATTATTAACATCCCACATTTTGACAGGCACTGTGACAGATGCTATAGATACCAGATAAACAGAGCTGGAGTGTCTTCCTCAAACTTATTCCAGGGAGAATACAGGCAGTAAATGCAGAAATAAACAGAAATTTATAAGTTATAAGGGCTATGGAAGAAAGAAACAGAGACTGTGACTGAAACCACAGCGAGCAAAGGATAACTTAGACATGGTTATCAGAGAAGAAATGTCTACTCTGTGCAAACACTGTACTAGATTGCCTTATTAAAAAGATGTAAATGAGGCATGGCCCCTTATCCCTGAGCATTCGTCATCTGTTCAATAAGAAAAGAATGTATGAAACATAATGAAACCAAGAAGGAGCAATTCATTCTGTCTGGGGTAGATATAGACAGTTGGAGAAAGGGTGCAAATGATGCAGCCCTCAAAGGATAACTAGAACAATGCTGGGTGAACTCAAGTGGCTTGGGGCATGGGAGTTCAGATAGGGACAACAGCAAAAAGGCATTGAGGCACAGCTGAGGGAATGGGGCAGACCATCTTGGAATACTTACCTTAAGTGGACTTTTCTGCAAAATCAGTGTGGAAAACACATAAATGCTGAACTTCTCTGTTTGAAGCATCAGAGTGGATAGAAATGTAATGATTTTCTGTGGTTGCCATAGCAAAAGAATAACACACTTATTGTGGCTTAAAACAACAACACAAATTTATTTTCTTATAGTCCTGGAGGTCACTGGGCTAAAACCAAGGTGTCATAAGGGCCATGTTCTTTTCCTTAGGCTCTAAGGGATTATCTATTTTCTTGCATTTTTCAGATTCTAGGGGCTGCTCACCTTCCTTGGATTATGATCTCCTTTCTTCATCTTCAGAGACACCAATGTAACATCTCTCGGGGCTTTCTTCTGTGATCACATCTCTTTCTGATCACAGCTGGGAAAGGTTCTACACTTCCAAGGACCCATGTGAATTGGTTGACCTACCAGGATAATCCAGGTAAACTCTTTGAGATCTTAAACATTAGTCACATCTACAAAGTGTTTTTTGTTGTTGTTCTGCTGTGTAGGTTAGCATATTCACAGGTTCTAAGAATTAGAATATGGACATATTTAAGGATCATTTTTCTCCCTACTTAGTCTCCTGATCTCTTGAATTTCTCTTCGTTTCTCTTACCTATTTCTGAGGCATCTCTGAAAATCTTAGGACTTGAAAGACATTTTGAAATTACTATTGTAAAGTGCTTGTGTTTGTCTATGTATTATCATGCATGTGAGTTTTTAGGAAATTGGAGTGGGGGCTAAATGTGCCATATTCACAGTACTTAAGTATCACTTCCTCAGATAGGCATGCCATGATAAACTCAGATTGTTCGCTTTACCTATGAAGTACTTCCATATGACCCTGTACTTTGTGTGCGTGTGCTTGTGTGTGTGTCTCTATGTGTGTATGCATCCAGAATGATAATGGAAACACAGGTTGTAAAACAACATTTATTTATTCAGCAAGAATTGTTTGAGTCCAGGCACATTACTAAATTTTGAGGGTGTATATCTATGATTATTTATTTATTTATTTATTTATTTATGATAAACTCTACCAAGACAATGTCTGGAATAAATATCAGATGCTTCCAACCTAGATGTGGTCTTATTTATAAAGCTTTTCTGAAAGCAAAGCATAATTTTAATTGCAATTATTTTTCTTATCACAAAACTATTGAATAAATAAATATTAAGCATCTATTTGGAGAAACCAGTAAACATTTTTTAAAACATAGCTGTGCTCTATCTTAATCATTATATTCCATACTCTAGAATTGGAAGGTACCTCAGATTGTTTTGTTCCATGTACTTTTTTGGGACAGGTAACCACAATCTGCTTTTATCAATGAGGTTACTGAGGCTCAGATATAAAATTAATTTCAAATGACTAAAATTCAGGAATATGTGTTTTACTAGTATCAGAGTAATATTTATTGAGAATTAGATTAAACATTTATATTTCTTGAAATGTTGCTCTAAATTGATCAGTTTGTATATCAAGAGTAACTAGAGTTTGCCACAATAATAAAGTATAATAATTAACTAGTTATATGTCTTATGTAAAAAACATAATATGATTGCAATCTCAGGTTCACTTGTCATCCTATGAGGATCTCTTACCATAAATAACATCATGACCCAGGGTCAAGAACTGCATACCTAGATCTTAGAGGGAAATAAAGAAGGCCTAGATATTGCAGCACTGTTTTCACCTTGCCCAGCATTGATGTAAGATGAATAAACAGGGAAAATGTAGTTGTCAGTCAATGTTTAAGGATCCCATTGATTGCTACTTGAATTTACCAAAGGGTTTCAATGAGGCAAATGGAAAGTTGATGTCAGGTATAAGCAAGCATGGATAGGAAGACAAATCCAACACTGCATTGACGAGGAGTCTGGAGGCAGACATAGCCAGGACAACACTCAGGTGAATGGGTCTGGGGGGAAGGTGAGTAGGTAAATATTGAACATTTATCTATTTTTTGTAATTTCACAGAGCAAGTATACAGTTCAAGTCTCATAAATATTTTAATTGGGTTAAATTTCCCAATAACTTGGCAATTTGAAAAAAATTACTTCTGTTTTGAATAGTTTAAGTGGTACAGTTTCAATAGGAAGACAATATATTTAGTCTCTACACAGTCAGCTTAATTGATTTAGAAGCAGCTTCAGATGTAGTTATCAATTGTTTCTCTGAGATTGACTTTTAGTACTTCTTTATTTGAATTTCTGCCAGTCTTTTTATTTTATTATTAAAGTACCTTAATCTTATAGATACCTCTATATTTTATTTTGTTTGGTGCATTGTATTTTTACATCATATTGGGGTAAAAAGTGTCACATAAATTCTTTTTGAATGGAGGATATTTCCATATTTTCAAGGAATCATACTATTCCAATGACATTCTCTAAATTTTTAAAAGGAAAAGAAAATGTTGAATACCAGCAAACTCCTTAAAATTAGAATGATTTTAGTCTCATATATCCTTTCCCATTAATTTCCCACATACATATACCTTCATACAGTTGTGATTATAATAACTACATGTGTTGTTTTTACTTTAATATTGTATGTTATACAGCTTTCCATATTTCTATATAGTAATTGTAATCATTTTAAAGACTTTTCAAAATAATCACTTTAAAGACTTTAAGAATTATTTTTCAAGGCTTTGCAACTATCTCTGGTTCCTTCATTTCTGCTCTCATTTAGTGTTTCAAAATAGCTTTTGCCTTTTCGTGGTTTTTGTTTTTGCTTCAATTTGTGTAAAAGTGGGAGGATAGATTTGATTCTGCCTACTGGGTTTATGCTGCTTAGTTTAAGTAACTTTTAGCTTTTCATTTTGATCAGGCCTCTTTCAAAGTGTTGTGTTACTGTGGTTGAATTTCAATGGCATCAATTTCGGTTACTAGATTGGAGATTTGTATTAGGGCATTTTAGAAGTGCTGGTTTCCAGTTCTTTCCTGTTGGGGAAGTGCCAGATAACACAGATTTTACTGTAATAGGTCTGCACAGACTGCAGCTGGCATGCCACGTGGGGCTGAATTGTGAATTCACTTTTCTCCATCCCTTTGATTACCACAGACAGAGCTTGTTCATGGGAGTTATCAGCAAAGTCTAGGAAGGAATTAGGCAGGACAAGAGTCAGGAAAAGGGCTTTCTTGGGGCTACAGGGGGAGGAAGTACCTTAGGAGTTGAGCTAGAGTAGTGGTTGAGACAGAAGAGGAGAAAATAGTAGGGGATTCTATATTTATGGCAAGAATTATATACATTTCTGAAAAATATTTAAATATTCATTTAAACAAAAAGATACTTTCTTATTTCACAAGACCCTTCTCCCCCTTTGGTATTGGGGATTGAACCCAGGGACATTCTACCTTGCAACATCATCTCCAGCTCTTTTTTTTTTTATTGTGAAACAGGATCTCGTTAAGTTGCTGAGGCTGGCCTCCAACCTGTGATCTCCTGTCTCACTGGGATTACAGCTGTGTACCATGATGCCTGGCTAGAGAACCCTTTTTGAATCTTACAAAAGCCACATGCTTCACTTTCTTCCATCCCCCACAAATGTAGTTTAAGAGAATAAAAACTGTTGCTTTTGATTCCTCACAAACCATCCAGAGCACCTTAGGGTGAAGAACTGCATTCTCTAAAGATTATCTTGTGAGCAGAAATGTGTTGTACCAGTATTTCCTAACAATTTACTTCTGAAAGTAGGGAAGAGTTCAGACTAAGTGGGGCATGGAGAAGAAACAACCAAAAGAAAAAGAAGAGAGACAGGGAAAGAGAGGGAGAGTTAGGTTCCTTTTATAGCTGTACTAAAGCTGCTTCTCACTCATATGTTTTGACTTGTACAAAAAGCAACTCCTCTGATATGTGTGATTTTCAGGAAGTTGATAATAGAGAAGTGCTTCCCAGTCCTTTCAGTAGTTCAGATTCTGGGCTCTATATTCTGATTCGTTTGGTTCAGATCCTGATTCCTGGGTAAGATACCTCACCTTTCGAAGTTTCAATTTTCTCATCAGCAACTTGGGAATGATAATACTTATTTGTGAGGATAGAATGGGAGGATACTTATGAAGGACAATGCACAATGTCTAGCACATATTACCTGTTCAACTATTGTGTCCATTATTTTTATTTATTTATTTTTTATAATAATTGGTGCATTGTAATCATACATCTTTCTTAGGTACAAGCTGATAAAGGCATATATGCACACATTTCTCATTTAACCCCCTCCCCAATTCCCACCCCACTCTTTCACCCTCCCTCATTCTCAAGTTCAGTTTAGTAATTAACCTTGATATATTTGTGAAAGTACATCATGTGCATTAGGGTATCCCCCCTTTCCCCCTGTCCATTCCCCTCAGTTAAGTCAATTTCTTTGCTCATCTAGGGTTTCTCCTTTTTCATCTGGAGACCCTCTTATGCCTGTTCTTCTCCCTAGCTTCCACATATCAGGGAGAATATATGTGTTTTAACTCTTTGTGATTGACTAATCACACTTAACATAATGTTTTCCAGTTGCATCCATTTCCCTGCAAATAACATGTTTTGTTCTTCTTTATGGCTGAGTGAAATTCCATTGTGTACATATCCCATAGTTTTGTAATCCATTCATCTTTCAATGGACATATTGGATGCTTCCATAGTTTGGCTATTGTGACTTGTGCAGCTATAAACATAGATACACATGCATCGGTCTAATAGTTTGGTTTCCATTTTGGGGGTAGATACCCAGAAGTGGTATTGCTGGATCATATGGTAGGCTCATTCCCATTTGTCTGAGGATCCTCCATACTGTTTTCCAAAGTGGTTGCACTAATTTGCAATCCCACCAACAATGTATTAGGGTTCCCACTTCTCCGCACCCTCGCCAGCATTTGTTGTTGTCTGTGTTCTTGATGATTGCCATTCTGATTGAGGATAGGTGAAATCTCAAGGTAGTTTTGATTTGCATCTCTCTGATTGCTAATGGTGTTGAACATTTCCTCATACATTTATTGGACATTGGTATTTCTTCTTTTGTGAAGTGTCTATTTAGATCCTTTGCCCATTTTTTATTGGGTTATTTGTTTTCTTAGCTGTGAGTTTCTTGAGTTCTCTGTATATCCTAGATATTAGTCCTCTATCAGAAGAGTAGCTGCCAAATATTTTTTCCCACTCTGTGGGCTCTCTGTTGAGGTTCTTGATAGTTTCCTTTGCTGCACAGAAGCTGTTCAGTTTAATGCAACCCCATGTATTTATCTTCCTTTGAGTTGCTTATGCTTTTGGGGTCTTGTTGAGAAAGATTTTACCTGTGTCTATGTGTTGAAGTGTTGGGCCTATGCCCTCTTCAAGTAGCTGCAAGGTCTCTGGTCTGACTTCCAGGTCCTTGATCCACCTGGAATTGACTCTTGTGCAGGGTGAGAAAGTGGGGTTTGTTTCCATTTTCCTGCATATGGTTAACCAGTTTTGCCAACACCATTTGTTAAAGAGGCTATCTCTTTTCCAGTGTATGTTTCTGGCTCCCGTGTCAAAAATCAATTGACTGTAAGCATGTGGGTCTGTTTCTGAGTCTTTTATTCTGCTCCCTTGGTCTATGTGTCTTTCTTTGTGCCAATATCATGCTGTTTTTATTACTGTGGCTTTGTAGTAGAGTTCGAAGTCAGGAATTGTGATACCTCCTGCAGGGTTCTTCTTGCTAAGGACTTCTTTGGCTATCCTCGGCTTTTTGTTATTCCAAATGAATTTAAGGACTGATTTTTCTATGTGTGTGAAGAGTGACCTTGGTAATTTCATGGGTATTGCATTGAATCTGTAGATCAGTTTTGGGATGATGGCCATTTTGATGATATGTATTCTGCCTATCCAAGAGCATGGAAGATCTTTCCATCTTCTAAGGTCTTCATCAATTTCTTTTTTCAACTTTTTGTAGTTTTCTTTATAGAGGTCTTTTACCTCTTTGGTTAGGTTTACACCTAAGTATTTTATTTTTCAGGGTGCTATTGTGAGTGGAATTGTTTTCTGTATTTCTTTTTCAGTGGATTTATGGTTGGCATTCAGGAAAGTTTTTGAGTTTTGAAGATTGATTTTGTATCCAGACACTTTGCTGAATTTGTTGATCAGTTCTATAAGTTTGTTGGATCTTCAAAGTATAGTATCATGTCATCTGCAAAAAGGAATAGTTTTAGTTCTTCTTTCCCTATTTTTACCCCTTTGATTTCCTTCTCTTGCCTTATTGCTCTGCCTAGAGTTTCAAGTACTATATTGAATAGAAAAGGTGATAATGGACATCCTTGTCTCGTTCCTGTTTTTAGTGGGAACTCTTACAGTTTTTCTCCATTTAATATGATGTTGGCTGTGGGCCTATTGTATA
>PVLC010038929.1:0-13887 GCA_004027655.1 Graphiurus murinus
TCAAGTGACTGATATGAATTGACAGTCAGGATGGGATATGTTCTAAGAAATTTGTCATTAGGCAAATTTGTTAGTGTGTGACCATCATAACATGTACTCCATAAGCCTAGATAGTAGAGCCTACTATACTCCTAGACTACATGGTATAGCCTACTGCTGCTAAGCTACAAACTTGTATAGCATGTTACTATACTGAATATTTGTAAGCAATTGTAACACTAGAGTAATCATTCATGTATTTAATCATAGCTAACCATGAAAAAATATGAAATACATTATAAAAGACAAAATAGGTACACTTACATAGGGCACTTACCAGGAAGGGCGCTTGCAGGACAGGAAGTCGCCCTGGCTGGGTCTGGGAGCAAGTGGGGAGTGCATGTGAAGGCCAAGGACGTTACTGTGCACTGCCGTGGACTTCTTGAACACTGTGTACTTAGACTACACTAAGTTTATAAAAATATTTTTCTTCAATAATAAGTTAACCTTAACTTACCATAACTCTTTCGCTTTAAACATTTTAAACTCTTTCATAATAACATTTTAAAAACACAAACACATTTTAGAACTGTTCAAAAATATTTTCTTTTTTATAACCTTATTCTATAAGACTTTTTCTATTTAAATTTTTTGTCTTTTTTTTTTTACTTTTTTATTGTTTAAAACTAAGGTAAAAACATGCACATTAGCTTAGGCCTATACAGGGTGGGATCATCAATATCACTGTCTTCAGGAACAATGATATACTGGGAACTTTTGTCTCTTGTGACAACAATGCATTGTTCCGGGATACCTCCTGAAGGACCTGCCTTGGGCTGTTTTACAGTTCACTTTTATTTTTATAAGTAGAAGAAGTGTACTCTTAAATAATGACAAAAAGTATAGTATAGTAAATACATAATTCAATAACATAGTCACTTATTATCATTATCAGGTATAAACTACACATAATTATATATGTGCATATATGTGTGTGTGTGTGCACTATACTTTTATATGATAGGCAGAGCACGGTGGGTTTTTTGTCACCAGCATTACCACAAACGCATAAGTACCATGTTGCCCTACAACAATGTCATGATGACTCCATCACTAGTGATAGGAATTTTGCAACTCCGTTATAATCTTATGGGCCCACTGTCATAAATGGTCTATCACTGATCGAAACCTTACATGTGTTTCATGGCTGTATGCAGGTAATTATAAAATTCTATTTTTTTCTTTTTAAAAAAAATCCTTATAAGTTAATTGATAGTTAAAGCAATTTATTGGGGAGGCTGTGCAGCAGTAAAATATATGAAAAAAATAGCACAAAGAAAGGGCCAGAGTATAAATGGAATTGTACTGTTGTAAGGTACTAACATTAGCCATGAAGTCAGTTATTAATAGAACAAACTATGATAGGTTAAGCATGTATATTGTTAATTTTTAGGAAAAGATATAAAGAAGTACAGATAAACAGTCAACATAGAAGACCAAATGAAATACTAAAAATTATTTAATTACTGCAAAAAAAAATCAGGAAATGGGAAAGAAAACTACAGAGGGAACAAATAAAAACAAATAGGTGGTAAACACAACCATATCAATAACTAGACAAAATGTGAATAAACTAAACCCTCCAATTTATGAGATAAACACTCCTATGTTGTCAGACTGAGAAAATGACAGTAACAACTAAGACCCAACTAAATGCTCTTTGCAGGAGAAGTCTTTTAAATATAAAGACACAGGTCAAAAATTAAAGGATGAAAAAAAGATATACCACACACACACTAAGTTTAAGAAAGCTGGTATAACTCTAGTGATATCAAATAAAGTTGACTTCAAGACAAAAAATATTAAGAGCAATAATAAAGTTCATTTCATAACAGTAAAAGAAACTAATTCATCCAGATACTTAATACTAAATTTGCATGCACTTACTAATTGAACTAGTCTATAAAATTGAGTGAATCGGAAATGTTCTCCTTTTTTTGTGGAAGAGTTCCTACCCTTTCCTCAGTAATGCTGATGATGGAGATGTTTTAAATGATGCTTATGAGGTGCATAATTGTATATGCAAAGTAGCTAAGTACTATGTTTCTTCCTGCCATGAAACTACATTTGGATTTCAGGTGGCAATTGTTTACTCCTTTTTTTAACTTGAAAATAAAAATATTATTGTTTTTATGAATGTTATCCCAAACCCATGGACTATATTTAGGGATCTTCTTTGCAGATATGTCCAGGCAAGAATTATGACTTTGAAAATGCTGATTGACTATATCATGAACATAATGTCCCCTGAGGTGGAGTCTTCATTTGGGTGTTTCTTTTTTGAGTGTTAAGCTACAGTTGGTCCACAAATTGCTGGAATCCTGGCAATAAAGTGGAGATAGCAATCAGTGTGCAATCTTGATGTTCTACCATGCAACAATTATATACATGACAACACATTGAGTCATCCCACTATTAAACTATTTCCCAAAGTTTGTGCTCTAAGGTTTCATTTACCATGGAGTCATTTGGAACACAGAATTAGTTGCAAATTATAGGAAGACTTTCATATTTACCCAACAAAATGAATGGTAGAAGAACTTTAGGAAAAGAAAGGGAGAACTAGAGATTCTTTGACAGATTCAGTGCAATCCCCATCAATATACCAATGACATTCTTAACAGAACTAAAAAAAAAAAATCTTATGGAACTATGGATGCACAAAAGTCCCCAAATTGCCAATGCAATCCTAAACAAAAATAATAATGCTGGAGGCATCACAATACCTGATTTCAAATTATACTAAAAAGCCATTATAACAAAAACAGCATGGTATTGACATTAAAAATATATATTCACACCAGTGGAATAGAAAAGAGGGCCCAGAAATAAACCTAGGCATCTACAGCTATATGATTCTCCACAAAAGAGACAAAGACATGCTGGAGAAAAGACAACTTCTTTGGCAAATAGTGCTGGGAAAACTGGATTTCCACTGGTAGAAGAGTAAAACTAGATCTTTTCTCTCACTCTGTATGAAAATCAACTCAAAATGAATCAAAGACCTTAATGTAAGAACTGAAACTTTGAAACTGCTACAGGAAAATACTTTGAGATACAGGTATAAAAAACAATTTCCTGAACAGGACCCCAGTATCTCAAAAAATAATAGCAAGAATTGACAAATAGGATTGCATTGAATTAAAACCTTCAGAACAGCAAAGGAAACAATAAAAAGAATGAAGAAATGTCCTACAGAATGAGAGAAAATGTTTTCTAGCTATTCATTGGACAGAGGATTAATATCCAGAATATGTAAAGAACATAAACATTTTAACTCCAAAAGAGTAAGTAATCTAACTAATAAATAGGCAATTGAACTGAACAGACAATTCTCAAAGAAGCACAAATGTCCAATAATTATATGAAGAAATCCTGAAAATCTTTAATAGGGAAGTGCAAAGTAAAACTACACTGAGATTTTATCTCATCCAGTCAGAATGGCTACTATCACAAAAACAAAAAAGAACAAATGCTGGTGAAGATGTAGGGGGAAAAGAAAGTCTGATACACTGACAGTGGAAATGCAAATCAGGATATCTACTATGAAAAATAGCATGAAGTTTCCTTCCCCCAAAAAACTAAAATTAGAACTATCAGCAACGCGCATTCAAAACCACATCAAGAAAATTATACACCATGACCAAGTTGGGTTCATCCCAGGGATACAAGGCTGGTTCAAAATATGAAAAACAATCCATGTAATTCACCACATAAACAGAATCAAAGACAAAAATCACATGATCATCCCAATTGATGCTGGAAAAGCATTTGACAAGATCCAACACCCATTCATGCTAAAAGCACTGCAGAGAATCGGAATAGAAGGAACATACCTCAACATCATAGAGGCAATATATAATAGGCCCACAGTCAACATCATATTAAATGGAGAAAAACTGAAAGAGTTCCCATTAAAAACAGGAACAAGACAAGGATGTCCACTATCACCTCTTCTGGTCAATATAGTACTTTAGACTCTAGCTACAGGAATAAGGCAAGAGAAGGAAATCAAAGGGGTAAAAATAGGAAAAGAAGAACTAAAACTATCCATTTTTGCAGAAGACATACTATACTTAGAAGACCCAACAAACTCAACCAAAAAACTTATAGAACTGATCAACAAATTCAGCAAAGTGTCTGGATACAAAATCAATCTTAAAAAATCAGAAGCTTTCCTCTATGCCAACCATAAATCCACTGAAAAAGAAATCCAGAAAACAATTCCACTCACAATATCACCCCCAAAATTAAAATACTTAGGGATAAACCTAACCAAAGAGGTAAAAGACCTCTATAAGGAAAACTACAAAAAGTTGAAAAAAGAAATCGATGAAGATCTTAGAAGATGGAAAGATCTTCCATGCTCTTGGATAGGCAGAATAAATATCATCAAAATGGCCATCCTCCCAAAAGTGATCTACAGATTCAATGCAATACCCATGAAATTACCAAGTTCACTCCTCACAGACATAGAAAAATCAGTCCTTAAATTCATTTTGAACAACAAAAAGCACAGAATAGCCAAAGTAGTTCTTAGCAACAAGAACCATGCAGGAGGTATCACGATTCCTGACTTCAAACTCTATTACAAAGCCACAGTAATAAAAACAGCATGGTATTTGCACAAAAACATATATAGACCAATGGAGCAGAATATAAAATTCAGAAAGAGACCCATGTGCTTATAGTCAACTGATTTTTGACAAAGGAGCCAAAAACATACACTGGAAAAAAGATAGCCTCTTTAACAAATGGTGCTGGCAAAACTGGTTAACCATATGCAGGAAAATGGAAATAAACCCCACTTTCTCACCCTGAACAAGAGTCAACTCAAGGCGGATCAAAGACCTGGAAGTCAGACCAGAAACCTTGCAATTATTTGAAGAGAGCATAGGCCCAACACTACAACACATAGGCACAGGTAAAAACTTTCTCAACAAGACCCCAAAAGCACAAGCAACTCAAGGGAAGATCAATACATGGGTTTGCATTAAACTGAAGAGCTTCTGTGCAGCAAAGGAAACTATCAAGAACCTCAACAGAGAACCCACAGAGTGGGAGAAAGTTTTTGCCAGTTACTCTTCTGATAGAGGGCTAATATCTAGTATATACAGAGAACTCAAGAAACTCACAGCTAAGAAGACAAATAACCCAATCAAAAAATGGGTAAAGCATCTAAATAGACACCTCACAAAAGAAGAAATACAAATGGCCAATAAATGTATGAGGAAATGTTCAACATCATTAGCAGAGAGATGCAAATCAAAACTACCTTGAGATTTCACCTAACTCCAATCAGAATGACAATCATAAAAAACATGAACAACAATAAATGCTAGCAAGGGTGCGGAGAAGTGGGAACCCTAATACATTGTTGGTGGGATTGCAAATTAGTGCAACCACTTTGGAGAACAGTATGGAGGATCCTCAGACGAATGAGAATGAACCTACCATATGATCCAGCAATACCACTTCTGGGTATCTACCCAAAAGGATGGAAACCAAATTGTTAGACCATATCTATGTTTATAGCTGTGTATCTATGTTTATAGCTGCACAATTCACAATTGCCAAACTATGGAAACAGCCAAGGTATCCATCGACAGATAATGGATTACAAAACTATGGGATATGTACACAGTGGAATTTTACTCAGCCCTGTTATTTGCAGGGAAATGGATGCAACTGGAAAATATTGTGTTAAATGACATTAGTCAGTCACAAAGAGTAAAAAAACCATATGTTCTCCCTAATATGTGGATGCTAGGGAGAAGATGGGGCATAAGAGAGATTCCAGATGAAAAAGGAGAAACCCTAGATAAGGAAAGAAGTTGACTTAACTGAAGGCAATGGATGGGGTGTGGGGGGGTGGGAGAGAGGCACCCTAATGCCCATGATGTACTTTCACAAATATATCAAATTCAATCACTAAACTGAACTTGAGAAGGAGGGAGGGCCAGGGAGAGGGGTGGGAATTGGGGAAGGGGTTAAATGATAAATGTGTGCATATATGCCTTTATTAGCTTGTACCTAACAAAGATGTATATCGGGACCCCAGGCTGAACCCTCAACCGTGAGGCCCCAATAAAGACAATGACTTAACGTTGCTGGTTCAAACTTCTCTTTATTATACCTCTCTCTCTCTCTCTCTCTGGGATCAAGGACGCTACCCAAGCAGTAATAGTAACTGTTCTCTTAACCCTGCTTCTCTCACCCCACTCTCATTCTCCGTAACCGTTCCTTGCAATAGTACCTCTCCAACAAACCCCCAACAACCTACGCCTCCAGCAACAACAACAGCAACCACCTGCCTGCTCCTTGCTGGCGAGAGGCGGAGACTCTTAAAGCTGTGCAGGGCCTGAGTCAGGAGGTGCCCGCATACAGCTCTCACCTGGGCAGGCCATGGGCCGGGCGTGCTGGTGCATGCGCTCTAGCGTGGGGCAGCCCTAGGATGTTACCACCTGCAGCCATTCCTGGCACTCTGCCAGGTGCCATCTAGAGGCGAGTCTTTCCGGCCGGGCTAAGACCCCAGCAGATGTATGATTACAATGCACCAATTAATAAAAAAAAAAAAAAAAGAGCTATCGTATGATCCAGCTGTAGCATTCCTGGGCATATATCTGAAAAAAGTCAGTATACTGTAGAGATACCTACATACCCATGTTTATTGCAGCACTATTCACAATAGCCAAATTATATAATCATCTCACATGCCCATTAGTGAGTGAATGGATAAAAAAAAATGAGTTATACACAAAATAGAAAATTATTCAGTCACAAAGATGAATGAAATCATGTCATTTGCAATGGATGGAACTGGAGATCATTATGTTAAGTGAAATAAGTCAGACACAGAAAGAGAAGAATCTGTATTTTCTCTCATATGTGAAATCTGGTAGGGAGATGACATTAAAGTAGAAGGTGACTTTAGTGAAGGGGATGAGAACCAGCTGGAGGGAGGAAGAGGGAAGAAGAGAGTAATAGGGAAGCTAAATTCAATAAAAGTATGTATATGTGTGTATAAAATTGTCGCAGTAAAACCCATTATTTTGTACAATTAATATGCACTAGTAATATAAAAATATTTTAAGAATAAATCTTTAAAAATAAATAAAATAATTCAAGTCAGACATCTCAATTAGCAATGTCTATATTTTATAAGCATCTGACTTACCTGCAATGTTGCTGAAGTGCAAATTTCTGGTCCCTTTCGAGAGATTAAGGGTTAGGGTCTAGGTTGGGACCTAAAAACTAAATTTTTACCAACCTCTCAAAGATTATGATGCAGGTGTACCTCAGGCACTCTTGAGAAGCACTGGTCTCAATGATAGGTGGCTTCCAGAACTTTTTTGAACTCCTCCCTAAGCTCGCCCCTCTCTTGGCAGTTCCTTCCATATTAGGAAGTTTTCCCTTCTATTGAGCCAAATCTGTTTCTGCCTTCTATATGTTCAGGCTCTTTCTTCTAAACATACACAAAAGCAGATCAAATATCTCTCCTACTATGGTAGCCCTTGCATTTTTCAATATAGTTATCAGTCTCCTATGTAAGTCCTTTTATTGTCCAGGTTAACCACTGCCAGATACCTTTTTCTCAGATGGTGTGGTATTTAAACACATCATCCACCTATTTGTTGTGTGTGTTAAAATGCAATATAAGAGCTGAAAAGCATATTTCATTTTACCATCACCATTGCAAAGTACAATGAGGGTCATTACTTCTCCTTGTTTATCTTTATACTTTAAAAAATTTCTAACAGACAGTGAAAGTTCCCAATTTTGTGCTTTTAAAAAGATGTTTTGGCAATTTTAGGTCCTTTGAATTTCCACCTAAACTTATAATGAGCTTCCCCCGTTGTACAGAAAAGTCCACTGGAATTCCAGTTTGTATTGTGTTGACTCTATACACCAATTTAAGTAAAATTAATATTTTAACAGTATTGAAGCCAGGTGTGGTGAGGCACATTTGTAATCCCAGTACTTTGGAGGCTGAGGCAGGAGGTTCGCAGGTTCATGTTCAGCTTCAACAACTTAGTGAGACTCTGTTTCAAAATAAAAAATAATATAGGGCTGGAGGTGTGGCTCAGAAGTATACTGCCACTGGGTTCCATCCCCAGTAACAACCACAAAAACAGTATCAATTATTGAAATTCATGAACACAGACTATCTCTCTACTTAGGTCTTCTTGATTTCTTTCTGCCATGTTTCATGCTTTGTGAGACTTATTCCTAAGTATTTCATATTTTGTTGCTATTGAAAATGTTAAAAATAAGTTCCAATTGTGTTGCTAGCATATCAAAATACAATTAACTTTTCCTATAAGGGGAAAAATGATATGTATTTTAGGTTTTATTGGACATACATTTTCTCTGTTACTTATTTTTTTCTTTTTTATAAACCTCTTTAAATATCTATATCTATCTCTCTAGCCCCTGACCTAGCAATTTGTTATGCCTACAATTCTCACAAGTCACACTAGGGGGCAGTAATATCAAATTACTAAGCCTCTACCACCTCAATTTTGGGGTAACAAAGGTATGGAATTAGACTAACCTAATTTTAGTCTTTAAATGTATATCACTTTTATTAACATATCTACAAGAAGAGATAATAATCTCTATATTAACCTATTAATCTGAGAGATAAGATCAATGGAAGAGGATATAAGTAAGGATGTATTCAATAAAAATACAATATAAATAGAATAGTATAATAAGTAACTGAAAATTAGAATGCCTCTACCTTTCACTCATCTACAAAATTTTCAGTTATCAAAGAGTAGCACATTCCATTCTCTGTTGGTCTAGCTGAGTCAGCCCCTTTACCCCTACAAATCTGGGTGTCAAAATCCCATTCTATACTCACAAACCAGCTGAAGGAAGTATAATTAGAATGGAAAAATCCCAGAATACAAAACTTATATTTTCTCCTATGCTTTAATATTTGAAAAAAAAAATGTTTTGAGCAGAACTAGTTTGACCTCTGGGAATGCTAGATCATGAAAGTTTTAAAGATACAATTTCCTCTACTGTTTGTTTGTTTTGCACTTTTCTTTCCCTTTTGCCAGACAGTTCTATGAATTTTAACACGTGAAGATTTATGTATTCATGTAATCACCACTATAAACAGCATCAGAACAGTTCCCTCACACCCAGAAAGCTCCCCCATGTTATCACTTTATAGTCTAATTTACCCCCATCTCTAGCCTCTGATATGCATTGATCTATTCTCCATCTCTGTAGTTTGTCTTTTCAATAATCTCATATAAATGAAATCATATAGTATGTAACCTTTTGAGATGGTCTTTCATAGTCATCCCTAGCCCTATTTTTTATTCTTTATTTTGAAACAGGGTCTCACTAAGTTGTGGAGGGCCTCACTAGTAGCTGAGGCTGGCCAAGAACCCTGATCCTCTGGTCTTAGCCTCCCAAGTACTAGGATTACAAGCATGCACCACCAGTCCAGCTTCTTCCCTTTCTTACAGCTAATAATGTTGAACATCTTCTCATGTGCTTATTTGCCAGCTTCATATCCTCTTTGGTGAAGTGTCTGCTCATGTCCTTTACCCATTTTCAAAAACTTTGTTAACTTTTTATTGATTTTTGAGAGGTATTCATTAGTCTAGATACAATTCTTGTGTTAGATAAATGATTTGCAAATAGTTTCTCCAATCATGTAGCTTCCATTCTCTTGACAGCATCTTTGAAAGAGCAAAAATATTATATTTTAATGAAGATTAATTAAAAAAAATTATAGATAGTATTTTTGGTGTCATTTCTAAGAGTTCATCTTCAGTTCACCCCAGATCTTGAAGATTTTGTATTTTCTCGATGTTTCTTATTTTATGTTTCACATTTAGATCTAGGCTATATTTTGTGTTAATCTTTGTAAAGGTGTGAAGTTTAAATCATGTCCGTGTTTCTACATATGAAAAACCAATCATCACAACATCAGTTGTTGAAAACATCACTTTTTCTTCATTGAATTGCTTTTGCCAATTCTCTCCATCAGAAATCAAATGGACATATTTGTATAAGTCTATTTCTGGAATCTATTTTGTTCAGACACACGTGATTGCAGGTTTGAGGAGAGCCTCAGCATGTAGCAACTCTCAGCAACCTCGCGAGACTATTTCAAAATAAAAATAAAATACAGCTGCGAGTGTCGCTCGAAGGTAGAATGTCTCTGAGTTCAATCCCAGTAAAACACACACACACACACACACACACACACACACACACACACACACACACATTATTTACAGTTATTCTTTTTCAAATTTATTTTAGTTCTTTAAATTCCTTTTTCCTTCCCTCTTAATTTCAGAATCAGCTTGCTTATGTCTAGAAAAATTCTCCTGGCATTTTGATCAGGATTGCTTAAAATTATACCTTACTCGAGGAATATTAAATCTTTACTATGTTGAATTTTCCAAATCATGAACATGGCATGTCTCTCCATTTATTTAAATCATCTTCCATCTCTTTTGCCAGCATTTTATAGCTGAGTGTGTAGCAACTACAGCATGTTAGTTGCAGTTGTTACATAGTTGGCTACAGTAGTTAGATCCATACCTAAGTGGTTCAATCGTTGAAGCTATTATAAATGGTATATATTTCTTAGTTTTAGTTCACCATTTTTCATTGCTGATACATAAAGAAGTATAATTGATATATGTGTGTTGACTTTTTATCCTCACTATTTCTTTACAGAATCCATTAGCAAATACTGAAGAGTTCCTCATGTAACTTAGCTCTCAGGAGGGTACATGGTGCTTTAGGCTAGGACACAGCAAAGGCTAGGACTCCCGAGGCTAGGACACAGGGCAGAAGCAGCACGGGAAGGAAGCATGGCGTATGTGAAATAACTTAAGCTTTAGGTAAAAAGAGACGCCTCTGGGATCCCATCCTGTCTTGTCCACCACTTCTCAAACCTATGACTTTGGATAATCTCTTTGCAGGGGTCTTGTACACTATATATTTCCTTGATGAAGAGAGAGGGTGAAAAAATTTAGAGTCATTATTTTCAGCTATTTTTTTCCTCCTTTTTAAGCAATAGAGCTCTTTCCGCAAACAACAGCCTAAACTGCTCTAGCACAGCAGAGCATAGCTACTTGAGCCTAGCCATAGTTATGTAAGTCTATTTGTGCCCTACCCTGTCCCCTCGGCTAGGCCCACTATTCCCTGGGATTTTAGGGAGCACTGTTGAGAAAGTCTGCAATGTAGATTTAGGGGACCTTATAAAGGTGGCCAGATTACATGGCATTGGAGCAGAAGCACATGTTCAGCTCTCCTGTTCCAAGTATGGTCCCTAGACCATCAGTATCATCTGACTCCCAGGCCCATCCCCTATCTGCTGATTCAGAATCTGCATTTTGACAAGATCTCATGCTGATCTGCATAAACATTAAAGTTTCAGAATCCCTAGTACAATGTGGAGAGAAGGGGAGAAAAATTAATTGGTCAGGCACGGTGATGCCTCCCAGTAGTTGGGAGGCTGAGACAGGAGGATTACAAGTTCCAGACCAGCCTCAGCAACTTAAGAAGACCTTGTTTCAAAATAAAACTAAAATATGGCTGAAGTCTAGCTCAGAGGTAGAATGGCCCCGGTTTAATCCCCAGTACCAAAAATAAAAATTCTGAGATTAAAAAAAAGATTGAAGCTAACTTATTTAAATAATTTTATATTTATTCTTTTCTATTTTTAAATTAAATTTATTTTAATTGACACATAAAAATATAAAAATTGTACCTATTAGTTAATAATGTGATGTTTGGATACATTTATACATTGTGTGTGTGGTATTTAAGTCAGGTTAAGCATAGCTATCTTCTCAAATATCTATCATTTCTCTATGGCGGAGAATTTCAAAATCCTTTCCTCCAGGTTTTTGAAATGCACAGGTATCATTATTATCTATAATCTCACCATTGTATAATAGCACACCCTGTCTGTCTGTGACTAAGAATGCCCATTGGTTATCCTTATCCCTACTCCACCCCTCTTCTCTTCCCAGCCTGTGAAAGCCACCTTAATTTTTGCCCTTAACTTTTCTGAGGTCAACTTCTTTTTAAAATTCCAGAAATGAGTAGGATCATGAGGTACCCGTCTTTCTATGCCTGGCTTATTTCACTTAACACAATGATCTCCATTCCCATCCATGTTGTCACAAGTTGCAGGATTTCATACTTTTTATGGTTGAATTTTACTCCAGGTACCACATCTTTTGTTTTTTTTCTGTCCATTCCTTAGTTGATAGACACTGCTTGTGTTCATTTCTTGGAAATTCTGAATACTGCTGCAATAAACATGGGCATGCAGACATCTCTTTTAATTTCCTTTGGAGATATACCTAGTAGTTCTTGGAAAAACAATTCACAAATTCTGTGGCTGAGGGAATCTCTGTTTAATGGTAAATGGGCTATGGCTGTCACTGGGTTGTATCAAGTGTATCAAATGTCATCAGTTGTCTCTGAGTAGTACATTTCCCATTCATATCTTTGCAGTTCCTATAGTCACTATCCCAGCTCCAGCAAATATAATAATGACTACCTGAGTCATTCTAACAGCCTCCCAAAGAACCTCCCTCTCTCTCTTCCTCTGCCTCTACCTTTAGGTAACAAAGCTAAGATTCATGCAAACCTAACAGGTAAGACATCCTGGCTTGGTCATATGGTGGTTCCATTCCTGGTCTTTTGAGGAATCTCCATACTTATTTCCATTTATTTGATTCTTACAATACTGAGAGATACTTTAAGATCTTCCTAGACTTTCCTGTCATCTTTTTTTGTGGCAGAAGATCCAGGTCTTCTGATACCTGGGACATATTCTTTATTTGATCCCAAAGCTGTCCCTTGGCAGAGGACTGAAAGTTCTATTTATCAACATTTTCAAACAGAGCATCCCTATGAATTGGAGGGAGGGAAATTTTTCATAAATAGAGGAATAAACCTATGAAATGTATTTGAGAAGAAGTGAGAGGAAAAAGGAACGTGGCTTATAAGTGATTAACCTGGAAATCCATCAGCTGTGGCAGAAATGTTGGACAAGAAAAAGTATCCAAAAGAGCAAGTCTTGATTCTCTTGCATCTCTGACTTCTTGGTGACTAGGGGAATTCAGTTTTTAAATGTGTAGTGAATTATAGTATACTCTGGTACTGAGCTGAGGCACCTGGAGAAGAGGGAGACCATTTGAAGATGATGACAGCTACTGATATTGATTCTGGAAAGAAGTTAAACAATAATGGTCCTTGATTAAAAAAGGAATGAAACTGTTTTCTAGTCCCTTGACTTTTCCCCAAGTCAATTGAGACTGCTGGGGTTACCCAAGACAGACAGAGACATAAATGCTGCTTGAGGCAATTTCCTATTTATTTGCCAAAGGCAAGGAGGCTCTATCTGAAATTGCTGCTTGGCTACCTTGAATTCACACCTCACTATTGGTACCACTCATGTATTCTTTAGCAAGAACTCCAAATAGATATATATCATTGAACACGTGCCTTTTTAAGTTGGATTCTACTTGTCTTTTATCTTGCCAGTTTAGCATCTTCCTACCTGGTCTTATTGGGTTGCTTCGGTGTAGATTTCTTACAAAATGCCTTAAAGAAGTTGGAGCCAGGCGTGGTGGCGCACGCTTGTAATCCCAGTATTTGGGAGAAGCTGAGACCAGAGGATCTGGGTTCGCGGCCAGCCTCAGCTACCTAGTGAGGCCCTCCACAACTTAGTGAGACCCTGTTTAAAAAAAAATAAAGAATAAAAAAATAGGGCTGGGGGTATAGCTCGGCAGTAGAATGCCTCTGAGTTCAATCCCCACTACTGCAAAAAAAAAAAAAAAAAAAAAAAAA
>PVLC010038930.1:0-14514 GCA_004027655.1 Graphiurus murinus
CCTCTTCTTCCTCCTCCTCCTCCTCCTCCTCTTCCTCCTTCTCTTCCTCCTTCCCCTTCCCCTTCTTCTTCTTCTCCTCCTCCTCTTCTTTCTTTTTCTTTTTCTTCTCTTTTTTTGTTACTGGAGATTGAAGCCAGGGCATTCTACCTCTGAGCTACACCCACAGCCCTGTTTTATTTTTTTGTTTTGAAAAAGGGTCTCACTAAGTTGCAGAGGGTCTTGCTAAACTGATGAGGCTAGTCTCAAATCTGTGATCCTCCTGTTTCAGCCTCCCTTCTTCAGTTACTGTAATTACAGGCCTGTACCTCTGTGCCCACCTACCACAGCTTTTTAATCACCCAAAAAGGTGATTCACTATGACCCGAATAGCTTCATTCAGGCCTCCCTCCTAAAGAATTGTGAAGGTTGTTGGTACCAAGAGGGTGGACTGGAGCAGCCCACAAAGAGAAAAGGCACTTCCCCTCAAAACTGTATAAAGGGATAAAGATGGTGGAATAGAGGAAGGCAGTGTGTTTCAGTTGACCTAAGACTCAGAATTCAACCAGCAGGAAGTTTGTTGGCAAGAGAAGAAAAGTAGTCAGAACTCAGAGGAAGAAATACAGTAAAAAAACAACAACAACAAACAAACAAACAAAAAATTGAATCAGAAGCCACAAAAAGAGCAGAGGACTGAAGAGAGCCCCCTGTGTCCCATCTGGTGAGTGGAAAGCTGAGGCAGGAGCTATCTTGACAGCCCATGCTAGAACTGGTGGCCGCGGGAATCTGGCAGCTCTCAGAAACAAACTCCAGAAAAGAAGCTAAAACTTGTTGATCCAGTGATTGGAGAGAACCAACACAAACAAGCAATCTGTCTTCTCTCCATATTCCAAACTGCAAACCTTCATATTGCCCAGCTAAAGTGTCCAGCAAATTCCCATGAATGCAGCTGAACTCGTTGGGACTGAGAAATTACAGATCCTTCTTGCAGGGACCTATGGCTGCAACTGATCTTGTCAAGACCGTGAATTTACAAACTGTCCCAGCAATCGCCTGCCTGGTAACAACCAAATTCATGGGACTCGTGAGTTTGTAGACCATTGCTTTGGAGGCAGGGGCAGGAGTTACAGTCAGACAGATCAGAAACATGAATTTTCAGACACTCCCTAGGGACACTCAGGTGGGACCTAGAGTCAGCAGTTAGCTTACGTTTCCAGAAAGCACCATCAGACCAGCAGCGGTGGTGTCTCTGGGATGAAATAACTCATCCAACCATGCCACAAGATCAGAAGGCAATGATTTCTCACTCCGTGGGGTTTGGGGCCTGGGAGTATAAAGCCCAGTGGCCTGCAGGGTTTCAATGATCGCAGCTGCTAGAGCAGCAGTGGTGTCCCTGGGGCTAAACAACACATCCAGTGACACTGCAGGCTCAGAATTTTACAATCTCTATCCCAGTGGACTTTGGGCCCCCAGGAACATGGAGGCCATGGCCAGCAGGGTCTCAGAAGAGCAGTGGTATTGTCCCAGGGGCAAAATAACTCAGACAGCCACACCACAGGCCGGGAACTCTGCAATCTCTCCCCCAGAGGAGACTGAGCCCAGCAAGCATGGAGGATGGCGGCTAGCAGGGTCTCGCATGATCTCAGATGGCCAAGCAGTGGTACTGTCACCAGGGCATTATAGCTCAGCCAGCCAGGCCACAGGCTCTGGCCAGTATAATGGAGGCAGGCAGCCAATCAGAGACTGCTGCTTGCCTGCACTGGTTAAGTCTATATCCTATTAAAGAGGTTCTGGGGGACTAACTCAAAACTGTGATTATGTGGGACAGATTCATTGAGGCAAATATATACCCCATCACAAGACTTATTATAAAGGGACAGTGAAATCCGGGCATGGTGGCACACGCTTGTAATCCCAGTACTTGGGAGGCTGAGACCAGAGGATCCAGGTTCGCGGCCAGCCTCAGCTATTTATTGAGGCCCTCCGCAACTTAGTGAGACACTGTTTCAAAATAAAGAATAAAAACAGGGCTAGAGGTATAGCTCGGAGGTAGAATGCCCCTGGGTTCAATCCCTAGTACCACAAAAAAAGGGGGGGAGGACAATGAATAGACATTGAATTCCCACACAAAGAGGAAGAGAAAACCAACACAACAGATACAAACCTAAAAATCCTGAAAATATGAAAAAGACCAAAAAGAAAACAAACTCCTACAACCTTACAACAATGGAAATTACCAATATAGAGCTTGAGGAAATGCCAGAAGGAGAATTCACAATTTTGATTATCAGTATAATCAAGAGATTAAAAATGAAATCAGAGAAAGTGTATAGGATATGAAAGACTCTATCAATAAAGAAATTGAGGCCTTAAATAAGAATCAAAAAGAGGCCCTGCACGAAATGAAAACGAACACAATATGTTTTCTAGTTTGCTGGGGCTAAAGAAAAGAGTAAATCGATAGCATTCAAGATGCATACTGGCCATTGTAAAAGCAGGTTGAGGAACTTTGAGGCAGAGAGTCTAAAGTGGAGTAGGACATCGTCTTCCTGTGTCCAATCTGCTTGGCCTGAGTGTACATGGTGAGTTCCACGGAGGATGAGAGCAAACAGCTGGAACACAGACGTGATGGAGAGTGGCGTGTCCCACAGAGAACCATGGAGAAACCAAAGTCAAGGAGACAGTGGTGAGGCGTGTGGAGGGGCGTGCAGTGCGCACGGGAAATGCTGCGTGGATTATCTTTGGGAAGAGGACTTAGAAATATCATGCATGGTCCCAAGGGCAGAGATGAGAGCTACTGGACCCCAGCACTCAGCTTAGTAGACATGATTGAATTCCAGATTGTATCAGTTAAGAATAGATTTAACTATGGATAACAGAGCCCGGAGCTTACAGTGGCTTGAACAGAAGATAAATATTTTTGATTGTGATAAATGCCTTCTGGAGGAGATCAGTCAGGACTGCTTTGATGGCTCCTTGATGTCATGGATCCAGATTCCTTCTCCCTTTGGGGCTGCCTTCTGCAGGTTGATGTTGTCATTCTCATGGGTCCATGATGGGGCAACATCACATCTGTATTCCAGGCTGCAGCCAGGGGAAAGAGGAACAACCTTTAAGACCACATCCCAGAAGTTGCACACATCTCTTTTGCCCTCATCCCAATGACAAGAGCTAAATTATGTCTTCCCCTGTCTACCAAGAAAACTGGGACACATCCTTATTCTGGGTGACCATGCAACCTGATAAAAATGTGCAGGTCCTCTTACCCTGGGAGAGGAAGGGAGAGTTGACTGGGGACATCTAGCAAGCTTTACAGTGATAACCACATCGTTTCAGAGGTAGGGGTTCCCACTCTGTGATGAACCTGCACTATCTCAGCACCCCAATAGCTATATTCCCTTAGCTGATTCCTTCTGGGAACTAAATCTTTCTCCCATGGAGCTGTCTGGTGGGTCTCTTAAAGGAGGCTCACCTCTTGCACAGTCAAGAGTTTTCATTCATCCCACCTCCAGCCTCAGGGATAGACTGATGCCAGTTATGCCACTGAATTGTCCTGCTTCTTGTCCTTTTTCAGACCAGTTCTCAAGCTTTTCTTTAAAAAAAAAAAAAAAAAAAAACTTCCTTTCTGCTTAGATCAGCTAGAGGAAGTATCTGTTGCTTGCAACCTGTAGTCCTTTACCAATATACCCTCCTTTGAATCTTCAAGCAGATTTCAACTTCTTGATGGAACTAGAAGCGATCCTATTGCAGGGAAGTGTATATTTTATAAAGTATTCCATTGGAGAGTCAAAAAGTAGGACACTATATTAAACGCTTTAAGCAGGATTTGTTTATGTTGCTATCCCTAAGACACTAGGAGATAAACAATCCAAGCTGGTAGAGGATACACTGATCCCATTAACAGAGGTTGGCAAACATTTTTCTGAAAAGGCCAGATGATAAGAGGGTTAGGCTTTGGGGACTACACAGTCTCTGCTACAAATAATCCGTTCTGCTGTTGCAAAATGAACATAGCCACAGATAATACATAAAGGAATGAGCATGCCCATGTTCCAATAAAACTTTATTGACAAAAACAAATGGTGGGGCAGATTTGACCTATGGGTTCTATTTTGCTGCCTCCTACCCTTAAAGTCTCCTCTTGCTCCTCCTGCTCTGCCTCAGCATATGGCTTTTGTTATCATGCTTGTGCTGTCACTCTCACAGGTGGGTACTTCACCTCTGGCATCATCTCCTTTTGGAGAGTCTTACTGGATCCAACACGGTGTCTTCTACCCTCATCTTATTGGTCCAAACCATACTGCATGATCACCTCTATCATCCACAGGATTTTGGGCTATGTAGTTTTTTCAGAAGGATATTGAATAATCCCACGGTTCATCAGGAAATGAAGGGATAAAGGGAAGAAGAGAGGAAGGAAAATGGATTGGGCGGGTGGCAGGCAATGAGCAGTGTGTTCTCATATAGATCGCGGGACTGGGTCTCACTCACTCTGCAGAGTGCCTCCATACCCACCACAGTACTGGACACGTGGTAAGGAGCAGGAGGAAGACGGTAGCCACCGTTGAAGGCTTCACCAGGAGCAGGGTGCTGGATTAACTGGTTCCCAGTTAATTCACTTGATGATTTAACCTTAAGAACAAGACAGGGTAGCTTTTGTATCATCATTTTTCTAGGTTTACAAACTGTGGAGACTGAAGTTAAGACATTTATCCAAGGTCACTGGTAGGAAGTGGATGGCTGGGATCCAAACCTGCATCTGTTTGGCTTAGACCCAGTGCTGTAAGCCACTAGATGGCCAGGCTGTGTTTATGGAAAGACTGAGGCTGAAGTGGACCTTGGCAGCCCTTCTGCCCTCATGGCTATGATAGCTACCATTGCTTACACATACTGAATCGAGCCTTCCGGTGGCTTCCTTCCCACACCCAGGACCGGGCTTCAATTACTGTCCTTCCCAATTTTTCTCTCCCCAGATATGCTGACCATATTTTCTGAAAGGAAAATCAGGACACATTTGTCTGGCACTAGCCTGACACGTGTTCTCCCATCATGGGAGGCTGTTTTAAATCAAGACTTTCCTGGAAATTCTGTGATGTGGAGTGACTACCCCAGGGTGCCTCTGACCAGGAGATGTGAGGGTGCACCCAGCCCAGACACCAAGATCAGGGCCACCGCCCTGAACACTTGTGTTCATTTAACACCGAGAAGATGCAGGCTGGCTGGCTGGGGGCATTTGAGAATTTACAGAAACCAGTCAATTTTTCTGACTCAGAACAGAGCATTGGCCATCAGAAATCTGGAAAACTTAGGTCTCTGGACCACAACTGCGGAAGATGAGATCCTGCTTCGCCAAGGTAAAGACTGAGAATCTGAAGGCGAGAACATCGTGATTATTGTGTGGGTTTGGGTCTGACACCCAGACCAGGCTTCTCGGAGGAGATCAGGAAGGAAAGCCACAGACACCAGTTCAAACACCAGCCAGCGGGAGGGGCCCGGCTGGTTTGGCCTTGCTCAGCCTGCTGACCTCAGGAGCAGGAGTAAGAAGGAAGCCTTGGTCACCACCGTTGCTGGGCCAATGCCCTCCCGTGGGTGACAAGCCCTCACTGCCTCTGCATGTCGCCGGGCTGCCTCCATGTTCTCCTGTGAGGTCCAGCCTCCTCCTGGAAGCTGCCTGGACACAGAGCCTCTCTCTCAAGACGCCCTTCCCAAATCTCAGCTGCCCTCCTCCCCGAACACAGCTGACCTTACACTTACACCAATTTATAGCTGGGGAAATAGAGTCACAGGAGACCAAGTGGCACCCCAGGGCTGTCCAGAGGAGAAGGCTTGAAAACTACGAGGTGGACATCCTCCTCCATGCATGGGACTGCTGGTCTCCCCAACCCCACCCAGAGCTAGATGGGAAGGTATCGCGAGGGTGGTACTTCGGGGATCGGCCTGAGCACACACTTTAGTCCAGGTCTCATCGGTCCCCAAGCCCTCCCTGTCACACTCCAGCTCAGACACTTGCAGATTCCCCGGAGGACCATGGTGCCTCAGAGTTTTGTCTCACGCTGCTCCTTTACATGGAATAATCTCTCCCCCAGAAAACAGGGCCCTTGAGGAAAGGGGGCCATACTGGGAGGCCCAAAGAGCACCGCTTCCCACCTGTAAACTGGGAAATGATTGCTGTTTTTACAGAACTTCCAGGAGGGTTTAAGGAGAAGAGGCCATTGGGGGGCCTTGAGTCCCGCCAGGCACACAGGAGCCAAGGAACAGGAATATAGAGACGTTGAAAGGTTCTCACACATACAAAGGGACAGCCCAGAAAGAGAGGACAAGGTCTCCATGGCCAGGGTTTCTGGCCTTGATATCAACTGTGTCTATGGAGAGAGTCTGTATAGCTAGCATGGAGTCGGAGACCCCCTGATCCAGACCCCAGCTCTGTCGCACCAGCCGAGCATCGACTCTTTCCGTACTCTACTAACCACTTGCTCTGGTAGTTTCCTCATCTGTGGAATGGGCTAACAGGATAAATGGGCTGTGGTGTGTACATTGCTTAGCAGGACTCCTGGCCCCTGGGAAGCGCTGAGGAACTACTGTATCACCCAGACGAATAGGAACAGCCAGGGTTTCTTAAGCATGGATCACCGCCTGGCAATACAGAGCCGTGTACGTCTGTTGTCTTCTATGTTCCCTGGGCCTCAACAGCGAGTGCTGATCAAGGCTAGAGAAGCGGATGACTTGCCCAAGGCCATCCAGGTAGAAAGTGACCGAGCTGCTTAGGCGTCTGGTTGTCTGGCGTCAAGAACAGAACCCAGAGCACAGAATTTTATGGTCACTTTCGGGAGGCCAGTCGGGGGCGGGGGGCAAAATCCCTCGTACATTCATCTAATCTCACCATCTGTTTCTTGCCTCCCCACCAGTAAAATGGTACCGAGCAAAGAGAAACAGCACCCTGAGCACTTCGGGAATTAAAACCAGAACTTTTTTTTTTTTTTTTTTTTTTTTTTTTGTGATACTGGGGATTGAACTCAGAGGCATTCTACCTCTGAGCTATACCCCCAGTCCTATTTTTTATTCTTTATTTTGAAACAGGGTCTCACTAAGTTGTGGAGGGCCTCACTAGGTAGCTGAGGCTGGCAGTGAACCTGCGATCCTCCAGTCTCAGCCTCCCAAATGCTGGGATTACAAGTGTTCGTCACCACACCTGGCTTCCAGAACTTTTTAGAAAGCTAATGAAAACATCAGGACTGGCTCTCAGATTTTCCTTCCTGCAGAAGCACCTTGCTACCTCACTGGGGCTTCCTGAAAGCCTTCTTCTCATGGCGGGGTGGTAGTGGGGGGGGGGAGGACAATGGCTCAGACACTCCTCCGATCAGTGGAAGCCGGGATCTGCCACGGAGCGCCTCTGGGAAGTGCCAGGAGATGCCCCAAGCTTTCCCCACCTGTTCTCCCCTCCGCATGAAGAGTGACCCTAATGACCACGGCCCTATAGAGAGGGCCACCTAGAGTGATCAGCTGAAATAAGACAATGACCTCTGAGCCCTTCCAACCCAATGCCCAGGGCGCTCCATGCACGACACCATAGACCTTACGTGTGTCTCCAGAGGGTGTCACCAGCATAGAAGGGGTGTGGCACGATGTCCCACAACTGTGTACCTGATCTATTGCTGACAAGGTCCACTCTATCATCAGGACCCACATAGCAGAGGAGGAGAGAATGTTGGTTCACTTTCAGGAAATCTATGGACTTCAGAAAATTGCCGCCTTAACTATGGCCCTGCCCCATCACTTCTTTTAAAAACATGAGCTGCTTATATTTTCCACCTCGATTTTGAGCTCTCCAATAGCATTTTTACCCTGAAGATGACCATATCATTTGTTATCCAAGCCATGGTGCTCCTGAGATAAAAAGGAAAAACTTATTAAGAATTATACCAGTGATGACGGTACACACCTGTAGCCTAGTTCTTGGGAGGCTGAAACAGGAGGATTGTAGGTTCAAGGCCAGCCTCAGCAACTTAGCAAGGCCCTCAGTAACTTAGTGAGACCCTGTTTCAAATTAAAAAATAAAAAAAGGGCCGGGCGTGGTGGCGCATGCTTGTAATCTCAGCATTCAGGAGGCTGAGACCGGAGGATCCGGGTTCGTGGCCACCCTCAGCTACCTAGTGAGGCACTCCGCAACTTAGTGAGACCCAGTTTCAAAATAAAGAATAAAAAATAGGGCTGAGGACATAGCTCAGAGGTAGAAAGCCCCTGAGTTCAATCCCTAGTACCGCAAAAAAAAATTTTTTAAATAAATAAAGGGCTGGAGGTATAGCTCCATACATAGAATGCCCCTGGGTTTACCCCAGTACCACAAATAATAATAATAATAATAATAATAATAATTATTATTATTATTATTATTATTATTATTACTACACCAGGTGTAATCCAGACAATGGGGCAAATGGGGCATGTGGTTCTCTGTGTTTCTTCTCTTTCTCCTTGGACCCAGCACTGAGCTTTGCACATGAATTTTACTGAGAACTATTGATGATGTTAAATATTCTTATTGCTCGATGAATTTATTTCCTTCTTACCAACTGAACCAAGTTCAGAAACAACCACTGTTTTGAGCGTCCTCCTTTTTTCAACACCAAAGAAGGAAGTAGCCTCCTTAGGCCCTCTTGGGCCTCGAATTGATTTCCCTGATAAACAGAGAAAACCATGCTGCTGGCTCCTTTATGACTGAGAGAACAGAAGAAGGGGAGAGCGACGCGTCCACCCTGCCCCCCACGTTGGAGCGCCCCTAGAAGATGGCTGGTCTGGCTCCTGAGGGGGGAGTTGTGTTGGCGGTGGTGTAGAATGATCGGAAAATACTCACAGAAGGATAAGGAAAAGATTAATATCATGACATTTTTGGGCCAACATATCCTTAAATCCACACTCCGGTGGTGGAGACGGTGAAGTCAACAGAATTGGGCCCTTTCTGCCTTTCTGAACATTTTCTCCAGGCTCCTCCCACTAGAGACTTCCTTCCCTGAACCTCCTTTCCCGATCAAAGATGCAGATATTTCCCTGTGCCTGCCTCCCTATCAAAGCCCCCTGTCCTGTGTTGCCTGCCATTCACCACGCCTCTCCCCAGTAAAAGCCTACCTGTGTAGCCCTGCCTGCCCATGGGTAAAGTGGCTGGGCCCTATCTAGTTAGCCATTTCTTTGGGGCAGGAGCTTTCTCGTCCCTAAAGGAGAGTTTCTATTTCAGGCCGACGGGTAGTTGGGCGTTTCAGAGCTCTTAAAATGACATCCTGCGTAAGTGGACACTTCTCTGCTGACCCACACAAACAGCGAGAACAGACACCAAACCCATCAGTAGCTGAAAAGTGGTGCTCTGGGGCCAGGAGCCGTGTTCTTTGGTTTTGTTTGTGACTTGCTCACAGCCCAAGGTCTTGAAAATAGATCCACTGGCAGCCCTGTGGCTGGCATCCCATGGTTAGTGCCACCACAGAGCCCAACTGAAATGGTGGGCACGGCAGCAGAGGGGGACAGCGCCAGCCAAGGTCCTGGGGGGTGGCTCTGAGAGCCAGCAGGGTTGGAGCACATGCCTGTGTGCAGGTATCACGTTCCCCGGAAATTCTCAAAGGGAAAGGGAGAGAGGAGATGCAACGGAGACGGACAAGTGTCTCCGACAGCCGGCGGCTGAAGGCGAGGAGGACGGGCACTTTCTTCTTGCTTTTCCTCCTGGCTCTCTTCACAGCTGTTTTTATTTTGCCAAATGTACTGGAATTAGAATGCTGATTAGAATTCGAGTCTCAGTTTGAAGCTTCAAACGGGACTTTCTCTCTCTGATTAGGGGACTGCATCCCAACGGCAGTGCGGTGAGGAACACATGGTAACCACTTGCCCAGACTGCTGTGCCCCGGGCTCCCTGCGACTGAATCCCGGGACTCTGTCTCTGCCACAGGCTGATGCTTCCAAGACCAGGCAGTCCCTCTCCCTTGGCTGTCCCAAAGCCTTCATTCCCAGAACCCCACAGCCCAGCTCTGAGTGCCTCCTCTTTCCTTCCTCTATGCTCTTCCCCCAGATTCCAGGACCTTCCTGGACACTACTCCATCCCTCCGACCTCTCCAGGGAGAAGTGACATTTGTTGAGCACCTGGAGGTCCTAGACTCTCGGCTAAGCGTGCCATGCCCGCCATCACATTTCATCTCCATGACTCAAACACAGAGATGTAACTTTCCCGTCACTGTGAGAGTGAGCTTTTAAAACAATCTCTGGAAGCCAGGCGTGGTGGCACATGCTTGTAATCCCAGCATTTGGGAGACTGAGATCAGACGATCCGGGTTCGCGGCCAGCCTCAGCTACCTAGTGAGGCATTCTGCAACTTAGTGAGACCCTGTTTCAAAATAAAAAATAAAAAATAGAGCTGGGGGTATAGCTTGGAAGTAGTATGCCCCTGAGTTCAATCCCCAGTACTGCAAAACAAAACAATCTCTGGAGCTCCAAATCTTGCTCCACTTCCCTCCTTCGTTCCCACTGCCCCCTCGAAACTTGACTGCTAACCTTTTTAAACTCTTTCAGTCTAGCTCTCTGATAGCTAAGAAGCCAAGAATTTAATAAATGTTCAATCGCGCGAAGCTAAGAATGGTTTTCAATGACAGTCTGACCCGGGGGCTATGGGCTGCAGGTGTCCTTAGAGCTACTACAAATGACCCGTGAATCCATAGGTACACCAGGTGATGATGGTGTAGCGGATAAATGAATATACATAGAGAATATGCCCTTCTGCTTGTCAAACGTATATAAATTAATAAAGTACAAATTCACCTAAAAGCACTTGGTACTTTCCAAGTATAAATACTACCATAGCTGAACCTGTGAAATATTTCAAGCTTAAAGGAAGTCTTTCTGCTGAATGAAGATTGTGCATTAAAATACTGCACAGACCAGCCGTGGTGGGGTGCGTTTATAATCCCAGTACTGGGGCCGGGCGTGGTGGCGCACGCTTGTAATCCCAGCATTCGGGAGGCTGAGACCGGAGGATCCGGGTTCACGGCCAGCCTCAGCTACCTAGTGAGGCCCTCCGCAACTTAGTGAGACTCGGTTTCAAAATAAAGAATAAAAAAAAAATAGGGCTGGGGGTATAGCTTGGAGGTAGAATGCCACTGAGTTCCATCCCCAGTACTAAATAATAATAATAATAATAATAATAATAATAATAATAATAATAATAATCCCAGTACTGGGGAGGCTGAGATGGGAGAATCACAGGTTTGCCACCAGCCTCAACTACTTAGGGAGGCCTTCTGAAACTTAATGAGACTCTGTTTCGAAATAAAGAATTAAAAATAGGGCTGGGGGTGTAGCTCAGGGGTAGAATGCCCCTGGGTTCCATCCTCAGTACTGCAAAAAAAATAAATAAATAAAAATTATGCAGTCCCTTTCCCAGCCGTAGACACTTGGTTCATTGATAGACCTTTGTTGGGCACCCACCATCCGCCAGATATGTTTTAGGCACTGGGGCTCTATCAATGAAGTAATTAATTGACAAAATATCTGCCCTCTGGAAGGAGTCAGAAAGCAATAATTAGGCAAAATGTCTTGCATGTCAAGGGAACGCACAATAAAGACAAATGGGGCAGAATCAGGGGAATTGGAAGTTTGGGGTGACTACTGCAATTTTAAAGGTGGCGGTTAGGGCAGGTCTCATTGAAAAGAGATTTGAGCAGGGGAAGGATTTAGTCTGGGCCTTCTAGGAACATTGTGAGACCAGACTTCACTCTGGGTAGGTGTCTCCAGGTTTTAGAAGGGTGTGTGTGCACGGGGGGAGATGGCGGAGGACCTAGGGAGCTTCCAGCACCCACGAAGTTTCCTCACAGCCTACCACGGAGCCGCCAACTATCTGCTGTGCTCGGCCTCACAGAAACAGGAAGAGACTCCAGGACTTTGAGCTTTCCATCTCTTAAAAAATACACTATCAAGTTCCTTCCTGCCAGGCTGTGTGGGAGATCATGGTCCCCGCCTTGCCCCTGCTGGGCCTGACCAAGAGGCCTGACCCCTCTGACCCGCTCACGCTTGCTCCTTTGCCACCTTCCCTGCCCGTATCACACCCAGCAGCCACAGCAGCTGTCTGAAGGCCTGGCCCTCCGACCCCCTGGCACCGCACCCTGGCTTCATGCCCCCCTCCACTGGGCACCTAAGCAGGGCCATACATTTTTTGTTGTTGTTGTTTTATTTTGTTTTGTTTTGCCCCTGACTGGTCAAACACAGATACCCTTGACCTTCAGGAATATCCAAACTCCAAAGAGCAAAAGTGTCTTTCGAGGCTCCAGGCATTGAGAAATCCTGAACTTCTAAATCTGCCTTATGTTCCCTCTCTTGAAGTTCTCTTCTCACCCAGAAGCAAAGTTCTGAGGTGCAGCCATGAGGGGAGAGCCGGGGACACTGGCTGGGCACCGGGCACCCCACACAGAAGCAATTCAAACTGAGCCCCACAGGGATCCCTCTAACTGGTCACCTCAGGGAATGACCACCAGTAGAAACCCCAGATGCCTCCTGCCTGTGCCCAGGGTGTCCAACAATCTGCCAAAGAGCCCTCATCCCAGCCCCCTCCCCAGGGATCAGGAGGTCGTGTGCGCCCAGGGGTGCCGCCGCTCAAGGGCCTGGGGTCCTCATGTAGGGGAAGCGCCCAGATTCCTTTCCTCAGGATGCAGCCAAGACACGGAGGGCACCGGGAGCTGAACACACACGAGTTGGAGTAGAAAGAAGTTTCCCCTGAGCTTGAGGTGGAGCAGAAGGTCACTGAGGGGGTGAGAGAGCAAAGGAACAGCTGGAGATGACACCGCGGAGACCTCTCGAAGTCTCCACTTCCACGACGGACTCCCAGGACCACTGGGCTCCACTGCCCGCCCCGGTGCCAGACGCCCAGCTCACAGCCCTGCACTCGGGCTGCTTCCAGGGGGCTTCTGTTCCTTGAAACTAGGGTAATGTGCCCGGGGCTGGGGGTGGGCTACCCAGGCCCCAAAGACATGTGTGCCATGCTGCGGGTTCTGAGTCAGGCAGCGGGGGCCCGAGCAGGGACAAGGAGGTGCCGGGGCACGTCCAGGTCTCCTGTCTTCTCCTGGGTTCTAATCCCCTTTCTGGCACATGTCAGTCATGGCCTTAGATTTTCCAACATGGAAAGAGGCCGCCATCTCTGCAGGGCTAAGAGGTGGGGTCGGGAGGGAAGAGAAGCCAGTCCATCTTCCCCTCTCCTGCCCCGCGGCACCTGCTCCCTGAGCCTGGGAACCTGCCCCTGCCCTGCGCCCTCTCCCCTCCGGCTCCACCCACACCCTCCGGTTTCTCTTCCTCCTGGCCCACCGCCCGCAGGCCTCCCCGCAGCCCGCTGGCTGCTGTCTTTCTATCTTTGTCTGAGGTTGCTGACTTTCAGTTCTGGATACTCAGAGGGTGCTCTCTCCCCACCTCCAAGGCCCCTTCCCTTGTCTCTTTTTCTAGGTGTTGGTAACAGATCTTTACCTCGCCCCCACCCCAATCCCCAACTGAAAAGCCGCAGGAGCTGGAAGAGAGTGAGCTTTGGCTCAGAGGGAAGAAAGGGGAGGTGGTCAGGAAGGGTCCTGAGTTACTGCCATCATTGGGAATAGCTAAGCTGGCTTGGAAAAGTTCCCCCTCATAAAGGCCTTCCATGCCTAAACAGGACTCGAACGGGAGGAAAGGCAAAAAGGAGCCTTCGGCAAATGGAAAGTCAAGTCATACCTAATCTTGAATAGGAAAATAAAAGAAAGAAGGGAAGTGAGGAAGGGAAGAGGAGAAGGAGGAAGAAGGAAGGAGGAGGAAGGATAATTCCTCAATTAATGCTTTAATTTAATGAAATTCTAATAAAATACTAACATGCTTTTTGAACTAGGTTATCTGATTCTAAATTTCACATGGACAAATAAGTAAAAATAGTCCAGACAACTCTGAGAAAAAAAGAGAACGGATGATACTGGAACATAAACAAATTAGCAGATGGCACGGCGCAGAAAGACCAGAAATGGGCTCAAATGATATAAGTTTGTGTTATGATATAAATGACATTTCAAATTGTTGGTTTAAAAATGGTTATTCAAGCCAGGCGTGGTGGCACATGCCTGTAATCCCAGTACGTGGGAGGCTGAGACAGGAGGATCACAGGTTCTAGGACAGCCTCAGCAAACAGTGAGACTTTCATCAACCTAGCAAGACCCTGTTTCCAAATAAGAAATAAAATCAGGCTTGGGGTGAAGCTCAAAGGTCCAATCCCCAGTGCCACAAAAAATGAATAAATAAATAAAATAAGATTATTCAACACAGTGCACTGGAATATCTCGGTAGCAAGCTAGATAAACTTGGACTTAACTAGAAAATTCAAAGTTAATCAGAGACTTAGATAAAAGATAATAAAACTATAAAAGCACTGGAAAAAAGACATGGAGAATTCATTTAAAACCTTGGCACAGAGAAGTTCTAACTATAACAGAACATCCAGATTGTAAATCCGACTTAATACATGAAAATCAGAAACTTCTGTATGGCGATAAAACAAACAACAGGAAA
>PVLC010038931.1:0-14499 GCA_004027655.1 Graphiurus murinus
GCACGCTTGTAATCCCAGCATTCGGGAGGCTGAGACCGGAGGATCCGGGTTCGCGGCCAGCCTCAGCTAACTAGTGAGGCCCTCCGCAACTTAGTGAGACTCGGTTTCAAAATAAAGAATAAAAAATAGGGCTGGGGGTATAGCTCAGAGGTAGAACGCCCCTGAGTTCAACCCCCAGTGCCGCAAAAAAAAAAAAAAATACCACCAAGAGCTGGGGGTGGTAGAATACACCTATAATCCCAGTACTTGGGAGGCTGAGACAGGAGGATGGCAGGTTCAAGGCCATCTCAGCAATTTAGTGAGGCTCTCAGCAACTCAGGGAGACCCTGTTTCAAAATAAAAGAATAGCTGGGCATGGTACTGCACACTTGTAATCCCAGTACTTAGGAGGCTGAGACAGGAGGATGGCAGGTTCAAGGCCATCTCAGCTTAGTGAGGCTCTCAGCACTTAGGGAGACTATTTCAAAATAAAAAATAGGGCTGGGGGTGTAGTTCAGAGATAGAATGCCCCTCAGTTCAACTCCCAGTACCAAAAAATAAAATGCCAACACGGGGCTGACTGGGGTGTGGCTCAGTGACTGGGCACGTGCTTAGTGCTCACCAGACCCTGAGTCCAACTTCCAGCACCACAAAAATAAATAAATAAAATAAAATGTTAGCATTGATTGCCTAGGGTTTTAGGGCAGACAGTAAGGACCCTGAGACTTTGCTACCTACGAATAATGATAACCACAGCCACTAGCATATTTTGAGGCATGCACTACACACATCACTCTGTCAGGCACTGAACACCAGCGGGCACCAAGGCGGGCCTCCTCTGGTGCCCATTCTTCTGGCTAGGGAAACTGAGACCCAGGACTGGGAAGCCCTGCTGTGCCTGATACCAGAGCAGCTTGCTGCGCGCCTTCCACTGCCATGCAGTTCAGAATACCAGTGCTGAGCCTCCTGTGCCTTCCGGGGAGACAATGGAAGCCTTTCAGAGCGGAGGAGTTGGCACAGGTCCCACAGGAGAACAGTAATCATACCACAGGAGAACAGTAATCGTACTGAAAACAACATCGACGCCATTTGATAGTTCCTGAGAACCTACCACCGCTCAGCTTGGGAAGCACACTGCTGGGTTCAGCCCACGCAGGAGACCCTACATGGGAGGAACTGTGGGCCCATTTTACAGTCAAGGAAACTGAGACCCAGAGAAGGGATCACTTGTTCAGGTCCTGCTGCCATAAAGAGGGAAAGCCAGCATTCCACCCCGTGCCTGAGTTTTAGGGGGTTTATGGCCCAGCTAGGTTGAAAAGGTCCCCAAGAAAGCAAAGCTTAAGAATGCTAGGCTGAGCCAGACGTGGTGGCACATGCCTGTAATCCCAGTACTCTACTCGTGAGGCTGAGACAAGAGGCTCACACGTTCAAGGCAAGCCTCAGTAACACAAGGCCCTCTGCAACTTAGTGAGACCCTGTTTCAAAATTAAAAAAAAAAAATAGGACTGCAGGTGTAGTTGAGAGGTAGGATTTCCCTCCATCCCTAGTGCCCCCCCCCAAAAAAAAGTAGGCTGAAACTGGGCATGGTGATGCATGCCTTGGGAAGCTGAGACAGAAGGATAGCAGGTTCAAGGACAGCCTCAGCAACATAGCAAGGTTCTTAGCAACCTAGCAAGATCCTGTTTCAAAATAAAATTAAGATAAACCCATTTCATATTGGGAGAAACTGAGGCCCAGAGACCCTTGCCCACAAATATTCAATCAGCAAGAGTCAGGGGAAGTTTTCAACTGAAAGCCAGGTTCCAGAGCCCCACTGCTGACCTGCACACCAAATGGCCAGCACCTAATACAGGCTGTAGGCATACAGGAGCCTGGCAACACAGCAGTCCAGTGGACAGGTTGGATGAGATTGACCAGGACAGAGAGTGACTTCCTTCAAGCTGCAACAACAAGGGTGCTAAGAAGACAAATGGTGGGCCCTGATCCTGAAAACACCCTGCATGGAGCCCATGCCCCAGGAAGATGTGGACTCCCGCTCTGTTTGTAACAACATGTGGAGATACCTTGGTGCCCACTGCAGGAAACGAGGTACGTCCACCAGTGGAATACCATGATGCCAAGAAAAAGGATGAAGACTTAATGCAGGGTCTCCCAGGTAGCCCAGGTGAAAACAGCAACACGCGGAACAGGAGAGCATGCCACCAAATGTGTAAAATAGGCACTCTAGAAGATGTGTGTCTCTGTATAAACGTGCGTGCGCAGAGCCTGAGAGTTGAGGTTTCCCTGGGGAGGAGAGCCAGGAGACCAGGAATGCTAGGGAAGATAGAGGGGGGTTTTTTATCTCTGGTATTTTCTTTTTTTTTTTTGCAGTATCGGGGATTGAACTCAGGGACATTCTACCTCCGAGCTATACCCCTAGCCCTACTTTTTTACTCTTTATTTTGGAACAGGGTCTTACTAAGTTGCGGAGTGCCTCACTAGGTAGCTGAGGCTGGCCACGAACCCAGATCCTCCGGTCTCAGCCTCCCAAATGCTGGGATTACAAGCGTGCGCCACCATGCCCAGCTTTATCTCTGGTATTTTCAATTTTTCCCATGTGCATGTATCTCTTAGGGGAAAAAAGGGAGGCAGCAAGAGAGGCGATTTCCTTCTTACAGACTTCTCAGGCCACCCACCCAGACAGAATTAATCAAATGCCACAGCATCTACCTACACACTTCTCTCCTCCTGCTGGAGCAGGACCATGGCCCTGGCACACAGTAGGCCCTCAGAAAGTTTCACTAGGAACAATGGAAGAAACAAAGGCACTCTCTGCTTCCCCAGCCAAAGGCTACAGCCCCCCTCCCCACACCCCCGCCATGCATACATACACTCATACACAAAACTAATTGTCACCAAACTAGAAATGCCTCAGAAAGCTCTGCCTCCCTATGGGGGAACTTGCTTGTCACAGAGACACAAAGGCTTCAGTCAACTGGGACAAAACTCAAATGGGGCGCTGTAGGCAGGGGCGAATGCTAGGGAAGGAACGAGGAGGAGTCCCTGGGGACCATTCCAGCATATGCTTCCCATGTGGCTCTGCTGTGGGGCATCCTATGCCACTGGGGAGCCAACTCAGGCTCAGTAGTAAGTGGGTCCAACTCATCCTGATGGGGGAGGAGGGAATAGTTTATAGGGCAGAGCTGAGTGGTTTTACATGACTATAATCCCAGTACCTGGGAGGCTGAGACAGGAGTTCTCAGATTCAAGGTCAGTTTCAGCAACCTAGCAAGACCCTGTATCAAAAACAAAATAAAATGGGCTGGGGGTATAGCTCAAGAGAGAGAATGCCCCTAGGTTCAATTTCTAGTACTAAAAAACAAAAACAAAAACACACACCAAGCCGGGCGTAGTGGCGCACGCTTGTAATCCCAGCATTCAGGAGGCTGAGACCGGAGGATCCGGGTTCGCGGCCAGCCTCAGCTACCTAGTGAGGCACTCGCAACTTAGTGAGACTCGGTTTCAAAATAAAGAATAAAAAAATAGGGCTGGGGGTATAGCTCGGAGGTAGAATGCCCCTGAGTTCAATCCCCAGTACTGCAAAAAAAAAAAAAAACCAAAAAACACACACACAAAAAACAGGGCAGTAGTTCAAGGGCCTGTGGCTGTTTCTGCTAAGTGTGAGAGAGTGAGGGTGCCAGGTGCAGTTGGGGGGGGGAGACCCAGGAATGTCAGGACAACAGTACCCCATTTCCAACCCTCCCCCCTGCAGGGTGGGAGAGGGGAAATGGCAGCCCCTAGCTGTTTCCCAACCCCAGGCTGCCTGGAAAGGAATGCCATGTTTTCCTGTTTCCAATTAACTTCCCCCCCACCAGCAGGCCCTCTGCATTCTTGAGACCAGGAGTCAAGACAGCCTGGGGGGATTGGGGGCCCTGCTGGGAAGGCTCAAGGCTGGTCCTGGGGCTAAGGAACCCCACACACAGCCCAGGACCTCCCCTCCCCCCAAACGGCCCCCTCCAGCCCTCTGAAGCCTCAGGACAGACCCACATCTCCAGGGAAGGCCTCTAGGAAGAAAGTCAACAGGGGAGGAGGCCAGGGCACAGGGGTGCCCCAGCCTGCTGCCTTACTTGGGCTTTCCCCACCTTGCCTGGAGATCAACTCCTTCTCTCAAGAAGCACTGAGACTGTTTCCAACAGTGCAGCTCCTGCCCCACCCCAAGGGTTATTATTACTTAGGACTGTCATCTCACCAAGGGACATGAAGGAGATGACAATGGCTGGGGGAGCAGGGGCCCCTCAAGCCCTTAGGACCCAGGGCCTCTGTGGTACCACCTCCCCAGCTGCTGACAAATAGGGAGCCCCCTCCCCACTAACCCCTGCAGTCACTGGGAGTCCAGCTCAGCATGGAACACACTGGAGCTAGCCTGAGTCTGCTCCTCTGCAGAATGGCATCGCTCATATTTCCTCCCTCACTGGGTGAGCTGGACCAGGCCAGCTCTCTCCCTCAGCCTCTGCAGCTAAATGTTCATCAGCCCCAGGGGATCCTGGAGGCCTCCAAGGCCTTTCTGGGACTCACTTTAGCACCCAACACCCCTCCCCCATGCCTATGGCACCTACATCCTGTCGGCCCAAGGATAAGTATAAATCACACATCTGGACAACACTCTCACACCCACCTGGAGGTCAGTTTGAGGAACTGTAATTATCCCCACGTGCAGATGAAGAAACTGAGCCGGCCAGGTAAACGGCCTGCCAAAGAAAGAGGGTGCAACTGAGGCTCTGAGACCCGAGTTAGTGGCCAGCTGCATCAGGATGTCATGTGGGGTCACAGAGCAAGAGCAACATCGACCACCGCAACAGTCCTGATCAGTTCAGGCCATTTCCTGCTCTGGTGGAGAAAGACAGTGGGGCCCAGCTCTCAGGTGCACTCAGTCCCCTTTCAGCCAGGTCTGGGGTCCCTGCCCTGACTCACACAGCTGAAATGATCCAGTTCATCTGCTTCCAGGTGCTCCGCACCCTCCCTAAACCAGCTGGGGGAGGTGGATATCTGGCAGCTCCTTCCAGGTATTATCTGTATTTGAGACCCACATCCACTGACAAAGAAACAAAGTGCCACAAAGAGCCTAATAAGTTTTGAGTTAGGCTGGGAAAACTTTAGGTGGTTCTGAATTGGGGCTCGGTGTGACCAGGGCTGCATGACCCTGGATGAGCCCCTTAACCTCGCTGGGCCTTGATGCACCTGAAAAGCAGGAAGAGAATGCCTGCCCCCACTTTCTCCTCAGATGGTGGCTAGTGTGCTAGGGGATGAACTGAGCAGTAGCCCATTCCATAGTACTCCCTGGGAGGGAGATGTTGTTATTTCCGGCTTCTGGGAGGAGGGAGGTCTGGGGGAAGGCCGGGGAGGTAAACAAGCCCATTAAGTCCCATGGGGCTTGGGAAAGGGGTGGTCCCTGAGCTGTCCCACCCGGTGCTGTCAGCTTCCTCTGTGTATACATCTAGAGGCTGGGGTCAGAATTGACGGAGACCCCACCCCAACCAGGTGTGGGGAGAGGGCAGAAAGCACAGAGAGCCGATCTTATATCTCAGGCCTGGAGCCTTTGGGTGTTTTCAGTTTCCCTAACAAGTGCCCTCCGAAGGAGGTGCGAGGGAAATGCAAACGCTCAGTAGATCTCTAGATTTTGATTACATCCCTGGGGGCCGGGGGTGACAAAAGGGGGCGAGGGTCTGAACACGAGGATAGGCAGAAAACCAGCCCACAAGCTGGGGACACCGGAGAACTTGGAACCTGTCACCCGGCCTCCCCTGGAGAGCTGACCCGGCGGCCTCTGACCCCACCTCCGGGGAGGTTCAGTTGCTCAGCACCACAAAGCAAAACAAAGGGGCGCGGAGAGGAAGGAGAGGAAGGTGCCTTCCAATCACCGCTGGCGCCCAAGCCCGCGGCTCCCCGCCCTGGTCCTTGGGCTGGCGGCGGACCAAGGCCTGAGCAGCCCGGGGTCCCTTGTCTCTCCGCGGCCGCCCGTGACAGGAGCTGAAGGAAGCAGCCGAGGGGCAGCCAGGGATGGGAAAACCAGATGGCTCCATCCCTCCGCCCTCCTCCTCCATCCCTCCCTCCCTCCCTCCGGTGCCCGCCGCCCGGCCGCCCTCCGCAGGGGCCCGTCCCGTCCGGGCTCACCCCGGGGAAAGGCTTGCCTTTGTCTAAAGGTCACCACCCGAGCGCCGTGCCCGGGCCGGGCCTGGTGCCTCCCCTTCCCAGGCCGACGGGGTGGGGACCCAGGGACGCCCCAAATCTCGGGAGGTGACAGGAGTAAGGCTCACCTTCCCTCCTGTCCCCCGGTAACGGCCCCCTCCGGGACCGGCCAGCTGAGGGGGCGGGGGTCCACTCCTTTCATTGCCGGGGGTCGGGGGGCTCAGTCAACTCCTTTCATTGTTTAGGGGCGGTGGGGAGGGGGAGCCCCAGTGGCCTCCTTCCCCTATCCATCCCTCCCCAGCTGGCGGAGGCCCCCGTTTCTCGTCGGCACCCCCGAGAGGGATTTGGGGAGGGGGCGCAGGGGACGCGCGAGAGGAAGGCTGGCCGCCTCGGCCGGGAGTCACTCACTACCCGCTGCCCCAATGCCCAGGACTACCCCGAAAGGCGGGGAGCAGGGCGAGGGGAGGGGGTCCCCGAGACTGGGGGGGGGTCTCCGCGCCCCTCCCCCCGTGGAACGTTAGGTCTCGTTTTTCCGCGGCTCCATTGTATCCCCGGCAGCCGGCGGGAGGCCGAGGAGGCACCGGGCGCCGGGTTTGGGCAGGGGACCCCGGTTGGGGGGGATCCCCGCAGGATCGGGGCGGCGGCGGCGGGAGAGACCCGGGGTGGGGGGGTGCCGGTGGTGGTGGGCGCCGAGCAAAAAAAAAAAAAAAAAAAAAAGAGGCAGCGGGCGCTGCGCCCCGGTTGGGGGGCTGAGAGTGTGAGTGTCGGGGGGGTGGGTTCGGCCCCGGCTCCGGCTCCCCCCACACACACCCTCGCCGCCAGCCCCCACTCCCCCCTCGCTTTTGCGCCCTGTCACAGCCCCGACTCGCAGGTAGAGAGAGTTAAGAGATTTAAAGAGAAATTGCTACATTGTGAGAAACTCACCCTGATGTTTGAGCAGCCGTCGGCGCGGGGTCTCCGACACGGCCCCGCACGGGCTGCACAGGGAGGACCCAGAAGGGGCCGGCCGGCCGGGCCGGTCAGCGCACTGCCTGATCGCATGGCGGCCGCTCGGCTGCGCGCCGGGCCCCGCCGCCGCCCCGCGCCGCGGCCCGCGCGCCCCGGGCCCGCGCCCGCTCCGGGGAGCGCCCCTCGGGTGTGCAAAAAAAAAAAAATTTTTTTTTTTAATTAAATGCAAAAAAAAAAAAAACCTTGTAGGTTTTTTGTGTCCCGCCCCCCCTCCTCTTCCTCCTCCTCCTCTTCCTCCTCCTCCTCTTCCCTCCGCCCTTGCCGGGGGATGGGCTTGGGGAGGCTCCGCCCCGCGCCTCCGCCAGCCAGCCCCCAGCCGGTGGCGCCGAGCGGCGGGCGAGATAGCGAATGGACTGCTGCGGCTGCAGGGGAGGGCGCCCTGCGCCCCGGCGCCGCCCCTCCCCCAGCCCCGGCCCGCGAGTTTGGGGTGCGCCTGCTCAGCCTCCGGTGCAGGTGGCTCCCTGTCTCGAGTAGTGTTCGGATGGTGATGGGAGAGGAGCTCGAAGGCTTAACCTAAGCGCACCGGATCCCCTCGGCCGGGGAGAGGGTACCGTGTGCCTTGGGCGCGCCCCGGAGTCGAGTGGCTTGGCGGGAAAACGCGCTCAAGGGGAGTCAGTACCCAAGGTTCGAAAAGGTAGCTGGAGGGAATGAAGAAGAGGGGAGTCTACGCGAAGAAGTCCGGAACTGATAGGGTGGAAGGCGTCTGAGACTTTGGGGCGACTGGCCGGAACCCGAGTGCGGCTCCGTCGCTCACCCGAATGTGTTCGGCGCGGAGCGGCCGCGGCGCGGGATCGCGGGGCCGCCCTGCCTGGGAGGCTCCTCCAGGCCTCCCGGGCCGCGCCGATGGCATTCCCAGAAGCCCCAGGACGCCTTGGCGATGTCGGGTCGGCTTCTGTCCCACCGGGCTGGAACGCCTCGCCGGTGGGACACTCATATTCAACACGTTCCTATGCAGAACGCTGGGTGAGCGCCCACTGTGTGCTCTGCGCCGAGCGGGGACCCATACCGCCCGGGCTTGCACTCCTCGGGGCGCCTTAGAAACGCTGGTGCGCACAGTAGGTGTCCCGTAAATGTGTGTTGAATAAATGAGTGATGAGACATCTGATTTTTTTTGCGGGGGATACTGAGACTGAACCCAGGGAGCTACACCCCCAACACCCCCTTTTTTTTCGGTACTGGGGATGGAATCCAGGGACATTCTACCTCCGAGCTACACCCCCAACCCTATTTTTTATTTTTTATTTTGAAACAGGTCCTCACTAAGTTGCGGAGGGCCTCATTAAGTAGCTGAGGCTGGCCTCGAACCTTAGGTCGTCCAGTCTCAGCCTCCCAAGTGCTGGGATTACAAGCGTGCGCCACCACGCCCAGATCTATTTTTTAGCTTTTTAAAAAAATTTCTTTTATACTGGAGATTAAACCCAGAGACATTTTACTTCCGAGCCACACCCCCTGCCCTATTTTATTTTATTTTTATTTTGAAACATGGTCTTGTTAAATTTGCTGAGGGCCTAAGTTACTGAGGCTGGTTTCAAACCTGCAATCTTCTTGTCTCAGCTTCCCAAATATTGGAATTATAGGGGTGCACCACAACACTTGGCCATATATGTTTTTGTTTTTGTGGTACTGGGAATTGCGCTCAGAGGCATTCTACCCAAAAGCTACATCCCCAGACCGATTTTATTATTGGGAAATGGTCTCACTAGGTTGCTGAGCCTCATCAAATTGCTAAGGCTATCCTTGAACTTGTTATCCTCCAGTCTCAGCTTCCCAGGTACTAGGATTACAAGTGAGCGCCACCATGCCCTACTTCATATCTTTTTGTGTGTGTGTGTGGTACTGGGGATTGAATCCAGAAGCATTCTATCTTGGAGCTACACCCCCAGCCCAATTTTATTTATTTATTTAGTGTGTGTGTGTGTGTGTGTGTGTGTGTGTGTGAGATACTGGGGACTGAACTCGGGCATTCTACCTCCGAGCTACACCCCCAGCCCTATTTTTTATTCTTTATTTTGAAACCGGGTCTCCCTAAGTTGTGGAGTGCCTCACTAGGTAGCTGAGGCTGACCTCAAACCGGGATCCTGCGGTCTCAGCCTCCTGAATGCTGGGATTACAAGCGTGAGCCACTACGCCCTTTTTTTTTTTTTTTTTTTTTTTTTTCTCGGTACTGGGGATTGAACTCAGGGGCATTCTACCTCCGAGCTATACCCCCAGCCCTATTTTTTATTCTTTATTTTGAAACCGAGTCTTACTAAGTTGCGGAGTGCCTCACTAGGTAGCTGAGGCTGTCCGGGAACCCGGATCCTCCCGTCTCAGCCTCCGGAATGCTGGGATTACAAGCGTGCGCCACCACGCCCGGCTCTAATTCTTTTATTTTGAAACAGGGTCTCACTAAGTTGCGGAGGGCCTCACTAAGTAGGTGAGGCTGGCTGTGAACCCAGATCCTCCTGTCTCAGCCTCCCAAGTACTGGGATTACAAGCATGTGCCACCACCCCCACCTCCAATTTTATTTCTTATTTGGAAGCAGGGTCTCACTAGGTTAATGAGAGTCTCACTACTTACTGAAGCTGTCCTGGAACCTGTGATCCCACTGTGTCAGCCTCCCAAGTACTGGGATTACAAGTGTGCACCACCACTCCTGGCTCAAATCTGTTTTTTAAGCCTTGCTATTCATTCCAGTCTCTTGGCAGTATTGCCCTCAACATACATTTTTAAAAATGTTTTTAATTTTTTTCTTTTTTCAGAAATGGATATTGAACCCAGGAGCATTCTACCTCTGAGCTATACCCCCAGCACTATTTTTTTTTTTAAATTCTTTATTTTATTTTGAAAAAAGGTCTCACTAAGTTGTGGAGGCCCTCACTAAGTAGCTGAGACTGGCTGGGAACCCATGATCCTCCTGTTTCAGCCTCCCAAGTACTGAGATTATGAACACCACACCTGGCATGTTTTTAATTTTTTTTTTTTTCCAGTACTAGGATTGAACCCAGAGGCATTCTACCTCTGAGCTACACCCCCAGCTAAATTTTTTTTTTTTTTTTTTTTTTTTTTTGCAGTACTGGGGATGGAGCCTGGGGGCATTCTACCTCCGAGCTACAGCCCCAGCCCTTTTTTTTTATTCTTTATTTTGAAACAGGGTCTCACTAAGTTGCAGAGTGCCTCACTAAACATCTGAGGCTGGCCGAGAACCTGGATCCTCCAGTCTCAGCCTCCCAAATGCTGGGATTACAAGCACGCACCACCATGCCCGGCTCCCAGCTAAAATTTTAATTGTGAGAGACCACAGAGGTTATGAGTCCTGGCTCAAACCAGTTAGCTTCCTTCATGTTCTGCTCTTACCACTTCCTTGCTGTGTGGTGTTGGATAAACTACTTCACTTCTCTGTGCTTCCATTTCCTCATCTCTAAAATGCTGCTGAGCGCTGGGCATGGTAGTGCACACCTATAATCCCAGTACTTGAGAGGCTGAGACAGGAAAATCACAGGTTCACAGCCAGCCTTAGCAATTTAGTGAGGCTGTCAGCAACTTAGACCCTGCTTACAAATAAAAATAGGACTGGGGCTATAGCTCAGAGGTAGAATGCACCTGAGTTTCATCCCTAGCACCAAAAATAAAATAGGTCTGGTGGTTTAGCTCAGATGAAGAATAACCCTGAATTCAGTCCCCTGTACCAAAATAAATAAATATGTTTTTAAAAATGCCACTGAGGATAGGCCCTTCATATGGTAGGTAAGTGCTATATTACTATTGATGATGACTGTAACATGTAATCACTTCCAGAATTGAACATGTGGTTGGTCCAAACCTGACAGCTGGAAATCTCCAGCCCACAGGGGGTAGGACCCCCTACCACACACTTAGGCTTTAATTTTGTGTAGCTTCCTTCAATTGACTGAGCTACACTTTTCAAGTGTTAACTGGGTAGTGGGCAAGTTTCTAATCAGAACTGCCACAGGGAGAGATAAGTCACTCCCATCTAGAGACCTTTGGCAAACAGTGTAGAACCCCGAATTGGCAGCTGGGCATGGTGGCACACACTTGTAATCCCAGTACTTGGGAGGCTGAGACAGGAGGTTTGAAGTCAGCCTCAGGAACTTAGTGAAGCTCTCAGCAACTTAAGGAGACCCTGTTTCCAAATAAGAAACCTGGGTATATAGCCCCGAGGTAGAAGACCCCTGGGTTCCATCCCCAATACCCCCCTCCCCCCCACACACACACAAAGACAACCAAATAGGCTCCTAAAGGGGAAGTATTTTGCTCAAGGTCATGCAACCAAGTCCAAAGTCATGCGACCCGGAAGTGGGGCCCAACCCCCAAAGGAAGGGACCTGGTATGGGTGGTACTTGTATATCTGTCATAGGCCCTTGGGAACTGACAGGCTTAGAGTTGAGCTTGAAGCATGGGCAGTGATAGGGGATGACTTTGCCTGAATTTTTTCATACAGAAAATATTTTTTGACTAATGGGTACCAAGAATACAGTGATGACCAAATACTCTTTAGTTCCTGCCTCCACAGCTCGAAGTCTATTAGGCCACACAATCAAGTAGCCTCGGTTAACCTCCTTGGTCATGCCCCCCCAGGTCCCAGGGTTCTTTGGTACATTGTGGTTTATTCCCACCCCTAGAATGGTGCCTGGCACTTACTAAGTGTTCAAAAAAGGGTTGCTAGTTTATGGTGGCCCACACCAGGACTTGGGAGGCTGAGACAGTAGGACTGTAGGTTCCAGGCCAGTCTTAGCAATTTAGCAAGGCTAAACCTTAGCAACCTGTGAGACCCTGTTTCAAAATAAAAAAATAAGCCAGGCATGGTGGCACATGCTTGTAATTCCAGTACTTGGGAGACTGAGACAGGAGGCTCACAGGTTCAAGGATAGCCTCAGCAAGTAGTGAGACTCATCAACCTAGCAAGACCCTGTTTCGAAATAAAAATAAAATAGGGCTGGAGGTGTAGCTTGGAGGTAGAGTGCACCTGGGTTGAATCCCCAGTGCCACAAAATAAATAATAATAATATAAAAATGAGCCAGAGCCGGGCGTGGTGGCGCACGCTTGTAATCCCAGCACTTGGGAGGCTGAGACCGGAGGATCCGGGTTCAAGGCCAGCCTCAGCTACCTAGTGAGGCACTCCGCAACTTAGTGAGACCTGGTTTCAAAATAAAGAATAAAAACTAGGGATGGAGGTGTAGCTTGGAGGTAGAATGTCCCTGAGTTCAATCCCCAGTACTGCAAAAAAAAAAAAAAAAAATCGGTCTGGGGTGTAACTTGAAGATAGAATGCCTCTGGGTTCCATCCCCAGTAACATACACACACACACATAAAAATGAGAGGGGTAGTTTAGAGGTAGAATGCCTCTGGCTACAAATTCCGGTATCTCCTCACCCCCCTCAAAAAAATAAAGGTTTGTTGAACAAAGAGATTTAACCATACCCACCCCCCGCCCTCACACATACACCTGACCTGTTAGGGACACAGCCTTGAGACCAGGTTACTTGGAATTGGGCCGGGCTGTATGTAAAGGAGCCAACAAAAATCCAGCCCCAAACCTAGCCATGGCTGGCAAAGCCCTGGGAGAGTAGACATCCGTCTTTCCTACCCTGCCCTGGCCCTTGACATCCTTGAAACTCTGTCCAAGCTGAGGGCAGCCAGGTGGGGTGGCACTGATAATTCCAGTACTTGGGAGGCTAAGGCTGAAGGTTCAAGGACAGCATCAGCAATGCAGGGAAACCCTTAGCAACCTAGTAGGACCCTGTTTCAAAGTAAAAAAGGGTTGGGGTGAGGCTGAGACAGGAGGATCATAGATTCGTGGCCAGCCTCATCTACTTAGTGAGGCACTCTGCAACTTAGTGAGGCCTTGTTTCAGAATAAAGAATAGCCAGGCATGGTGGCACATGCTTGTGATCCCAGTACTTGGGAGGCTGAGACAAGAGGATCCCAGGTTCACAGCCTGTCTCAGCTACTTAGTGAGGCCCTCTGCAACTTAGACGCTGTTTCAAAATAAAAATAGGTCTGGGGGTATAGCTCAGAGGCAGAATGCTCCATCCCCTGTACTGAAAAAAATGGGGGGAGGGGAGCTGGGTGTAGTTCAGAGGTACAATGCCCCTGGGTTCGATAACAATACCAAAAAAACAAAACAAACATGGCACATGCTTGTAATCCCAGTACTTGGGAGGCTGAGACTTAGTGAGGCCCTCTGTAACTTAGCTTCAGAAACCTAATGAAATCCTGTTTCCAAATAAAATCTTGCTGGGGACAAAGCTTGGAGGTAGAATGCCTCTAGGTTCAATCCTCAGTACCAGAAAAGAAAAGAAAACTAATACTACATGTGCAAAAAAAAAGAACCAAACAAATGGGACCAAGTTGAGCTGTGAGACCAGACAGGTTTATGAAGTTACCCACAGGGTGGGACCTAATGTAATACTCCAAGGTGTTTTGCTCTGGGTCAGCAAATGACTGAGTGACAAGAGCCAAGTCACTTATCCAACTCCTCCACTTTCTCATCCATTCAATGTGAGTATATAGTCTGACACTAAAGTCTGCCTCACTACACCCACCCAAACATTTGATTAGGAAAATTTTCAAACATGAGAGAAGCAGAAGAAATACAGTGAACATCTAAATACCCAACACCTCATTTGACATCAACACTTCTTTTTTTTTTTTTTATCACACATCTGTCCACTTCTCCATCTGCCAAATCAATCTCTTTTTTTTTTTTTTCTTTTCTTTTTTTATGTTTCAAAGTAACTTGCAGACATCTGGTTACCTACCCTGAACACATCTGCATATGCATATCATTAACCAGTGATCCTAGCTGCCTGCTCTGACCACCATAATAATCCCTGGGCCAGGCACTGATTCTCCTGGAAACCTCAGTTCTATCCTCATCTCGTCTCTGTTTTTAAAACAGAAACTAAGGTTCAGAGAAGGTCACACAGCCACACATGTCTCCAGAGTCCAGACTTTATGAGAGGATGGAATGGGATCATAAACATCAATCCCCAATATGGGGGGGGGAGTGAATAAAAGAGTTAACAGATTCCTGCAAAACAGAGAGTCCTCCTATAGGCCTCAGCAGCTGCTCAACCTTAAGTGTGACCTTAGTCATTCGACCTGGGACTATGAAAACCCCATGACCCAAATATGAGTGTGGATTTCTGAGCTTCTGTTTCACCATTAGGGAACTGTCTTCATTATAATGGTGTAGTTGAAAAGGACCAATAGGAAACACCCCCCCCCCTTTTTTTCAGTATTAGGGAATGAACCCAGGGGCATTCTACCTCCAAGCTACACCCCCAGCCCTATTTTTATTCTTTTTTTTTTTTTTTTTTTTTTTTTTTTTTTTTTTTTTTTT
>PVLC010038932.1:0-14451 GCA_004027655.1 Graphiurus murinus
AATAATAATAATAAGAGGTTTAGTGGGGCACTGTCATGTATACCAATAACCCCTGGCATAGAACACTACCATAGAACACTAGATTTGAACATTATTTTCTGTACAAAATCCTCAGAGCCTCCTCATTGCCTGCCCGGCAAAGTCTATGTTGCTGAGAAGGTCATCCCAGGCCCCCTGGGGTTTGTCTCTGTACACCTTTTCAGCTTGTCCATCTCCCCTTGCTTCCTTAACACCTAATCCTCTAGTGTACACCATGAAAACAGAGCCACATGGGCCACACCCTTCTTCCATGATGAACTCCTAATCATGCTTCAAGACTCATGTCAAGCATCACCATTTCCTGGAAGGCTTCCTGCCACCCTGCGCCCCCCCCCCCAACCAACTTACTGTGACACTACACTGACTGGAAAGTTGTCCATGTGTCTGGCAGTTCCCTGCACTCCCAATACTAGACTGCTGGCAGAAACTGTACCTCCTGTCACCTGTCAGAGCAAGCGGTAGCCCAGTACTTGGCACACAGCATGTTCCCAACCTAGATTCTAAACAGAACTGCTCTGAGAGTCCAAATGGGGGATAATGAACTAAATGAAGTTCCTGGAAAGGAGGAACTAGATTTGTGAAAATTAACATAATGTAATTGGATAGTGCCTTGCTGTATTCATTCATGTTGGGCTATGTAGTTTCCTGGGGGTTTTCTTTTTTATTTAGATAATCGTCTAAATTTGTAAACCTAGAATAATTACATAGAGCCAGGTTTGGTGGCGCATGCCATTACTTGGAAGGCTGACACAGAAGGATCACAGGTTGGAGGGCAGCTTCAGCAAGTAGTGAGACTCTCATCAATTTAGTGAGATCCTGTTTCAAAATAAAGATTAAAAATAGGGCTGGGAAGTGTAGCTGGGAAGTAGAATATTCCTGGTAAAACACACACACACACACACACACACACGAATAATTAAATAGAAAACACACGCAGACAAAAAATTATCAACTCATAGGAAATGTAATTGTTATTAAGTGTTTAGGATCGAGCTAAGTGCTTTCTATGCATTGTTTCTTTAATCTTTACAACCCAATAATATATGCCTTGTTCATTTTCCCCCTTTTATAGGAGAAGTGAAACTTAGAGATGTTACTGTAACTTTCCCATGTTCTAGCTGGGATCCAGGATTCAAGCCCACTGTCTCAGCTGCTGTGCTCTTCCTCTTAACTTTCTGCCAGCCCTGTCCTTAATAGTTACACAAAATAGCAAAAAGAAACAGAAGGACTCCTCCAAAGGAGACAGTTCTTATGACGATCAGATCATGTGTTAAGTGCTAATGCTAACTTTGCTGGTCTCTGAACGAATTCTTTCTCAAGCCAGTTTATTCCAGAAAAGAATAGTGAGTTATACCCCTAGTGTTAGCATAAAAACATAGATACAAAGATCCTTTTCCCAGTACAAGGTTCTAAGATGAAAGAGAACAATTCTTAGAATTCTCTTCTCCTGCTCTTTGTCTCCTTTAGCTTTCCTGCGGCTCTGTCCCACTTATCAGTTAAGCAAATGATTAGATTAAATTGGTTTCATCCTCCCCCAGGCTGTCCTCTGCTGTCTGGTTCGCCTGCTACTGCCCTACTAGAAAGAGCACTGAATTCACAGGAAAATTCTGTCCTTCCAATTCCTTGCCAGAGAATCTTGGAGATGTCTTTTGACCTCTCTGCACTTCAGTTGCTTTAGCAGAGAAACAAACACAGTAATAAATGCAGAAAGCACATTGTAAGCCTGAAAGTGCTAATGGACACAAGAATAGAACTCTACTCCTTTCCCAACGCCTGCTATGTGCCTGACCTTGAGCAGTAGTACTCCTATGTAACAGTAACAGATTCTCTTTATTCCGCCAAGTAGCTTCATCCTGTGCTGTGCTGGCACATTAAAGGTCTGTTGGTCCATCAGTTCAAGGAAGAGCCTTTCTCTTTGCATACTTTCCCACTTGATGTGATTTCAATGACTTGCCCAGCAAACTAGTAAATTCTCTGTCCCCAGGTGGCAAATGGCTCTGCTACACCTCTTCCCTGGGAATCTCTTCAATCTTTGCAGAGAACTGTGCATTCCTCAGCTCCTGGGGGGCTGACATCAAGGAGAGAATGCTGCTGGCTCCCTCCCCCATTCCTGGGGCTTGAAAAGAGTGGCTGAGCTGAGTCTGCAGCTGAAGGAACTCCTGGAAAGTGGGAGGTATTCCTCAGACTTTCCAATAAGGAGAATTACCTGAAACACCCAACAAAGAAATTCTGAAGCCAGAGGTGGTGGTATTAGCCTGTAATCTCAGTACTTGCAAGGCAGAGACAGGAGGATCACAGGTTCAAGGTCAGCCTCTGCAATTTAGCAATCCTTTCAGCAACTTTGAAACCCCCTTTCAAAGGTGTGTGTGTGTGTGTGTGTGTGTGTGTGTGTGTGTGTGTGTGTGTATTACTAAGGCTGGAACCCAGGGGCCTTCTACCTCTGAGTTATACCCCTAGTGTGATTTTTTTAATCTTTACTTTGAAACAGGGTCTCACTAAGTTGCAGAGGGCCTCACAAGTTATTGAGGCTGGCTGCAAACCTGCGATCTTCCTGTCTCAGCCTCCCAAGTACTGGGATTACAAGTGTGTGCCACCATGTCCAGCTGGTTTTAAAGTTTTAGAAAAACCAGGCATGGTGGCACATGCCTGTAATCCCAGCACTTGGGAGACTGAGACAGAAGGATCACAGGTTCAAGGCCAGCCTCAGAAACTTAGTGAAGCTCTCAGCAACTTAGCAAGACACTGTTTTCAAATAAAAAGTAAATAAGATAGGGCTTGGGATGTAGCTTGGAGGTAGAATGCCTGGGTTCAACCCCAAGACGCCCTCCTATTTTTTTTTTTAAATAGAAAAAGGGCTGGGGTGTAGCTAGGAGAAAGAACCACTCTGGGTTCACTCTCCAGTACCAAGAAAAGAAAAGAAATTCTAAGCCTTATCTCAGCCTCACTTAGACTGAAGATTCTGGGAAGGGATCTTGAAAGCTGTATTTTTAGCAAGCACCCCAGAGTCTTATATTCATCAGTTGTTTGAGAAATTCTGACCGAGAAAACACTGGTTTTTGTTTTGTTTTTTGGTGATGGTGGTACTGGGGATTGAACGCAGGGTCACTGTACCTCTGAGCTACACCCTCAGCCCTAATTCTTCTTTCTTTTCTTTCTTTCTTTCTTTCTTCTTGCTTTCTCCTTCCTTCCTTCCTTCCTTCCTTCCTTCCTTCCTTCCTTCCTTCCTTCCTTCCTCTCTTCCTTTATTCCATTCTTTCATTGAAACAGGGTCTCACTATGTTGCCTAGGCTGGCCTTGAACCTACTATCCTCCTGTCTCCGCCTCCCAAGTATTGGGATTACAAGAGTGTGTCACCACGCTTAGCTGAAAACACTTCTTTTGACACAGGTTGATTCTGAGCCCTAGACTGAGATATGATAGTTTTGGGGAGCAGGGGTGAAGGGTGGATCACACATGCTCAAAAGGATTAGGGAGAGAAACCCACCTGAGTCCAGCAAGCTAATGCTAACCATAATGTAGACAGGACAGGATGCAGCAAATTGGAAATCTAAGTATAAAGTCAAAGAGCCCCCTCACAGCTAGAGCCATTGCTGCTACATATAGCAAATTTTCATGAGTTGATGGAAATCAAGATTTTTCCAAGAAATTTCCCCATGTTTAAATGTTACACCTGAAGCCGGCCATGGTGGCTCACACTTGTAATTCCAGTACTTGCGAGGTTGAGACAGGAGGATCACTGGTGTCAAGGACAGTCTCAGCTACTTAATGAGACTTTCTGCAACTTAGTGAGCCCCTGTTTCAAAATAAGGAATAAAAAACAGAAGCTGGGGGTGTATCTTGGAGGTAGAATGTCCCTGGGTTCCATTCCCAGTTCTGCAAAAGACATGGTGGTACATGCCTGTAATCCCAGCTACTCTGGAAGCTGAGGCAGGAGGATCACAAGTTCCAGTCAAGCCTGGGCAACATAGCAAGATTGAGTCAAAAATAAAAAATAAAAAGGGCTGAAGGTGTAGCTCAGTGGTAGAGGGCCCCTGGTTCAATCCCCAGTAGCATACACACACACACACACACACACACACACACACACACACACACTTGTTAAATATTATGTGAACCAAATTTCTCTTGGCTACCATTTCTACCCTCACAATGGGACTTGGAGTTATTGTGCCATTTTTGTGTGGCTTTCACATGGTAATGATAGCATTTTGTCTCTTCTCTTAGTTTCACTGATTTATTTATTTATTTATTATTTATTTATTGTGGTACTAGGGATTGCACCCAGGAGCATTTTACCTCAGAGCTACACCCCATCCCCATTTTTTATTCTTTATTTTGAAACAGGGTCTCACTAAGTTGTGGAGGGTCTCACTATGTAGCTGAGGCTGGCCACAAACCTTGCAATCCTTCTGTCTCAGCCTCCCAAGTACTGGGATTACAAGTGTGCACCACCACGCCTGGCTTTCCCTGCCTATTTTTTAAACCTTTTCTCTCCCCATCTCCAAGGTGCTGGGGACTGAACTCAGGGCCTTGCACATGCTAGACAAAGTGCTTTACCACTAAGCTACACTCAAGCCCTACCACTTAAAATGCTTTATATCACTTAATGGAAAAAAAGTTTGGCTTGCAGCAAAATCATAGTCTGCTTCCTGCCATTTTTCCCACTTCATCACCCATCACTGGAGGGCATGACTGCGCCCTGGCTTTGCCACTAACAGTATGACTGGACAAATTACTCTCTATATATATTTCAGTCTTTTCATCTTCAAAATGGAGACAGTAGGGCTGGGAGTGGAGCTCAGTGCTTGTCTAACTAGCATGGACAAAGTCCTGGGTTCAATCCCCAGCACCACTGGGAAAAAAAAAAAAAAGGGAGAGAGACAATAATAGTACCTACTTCTATAGGACTGTTGTGAGTGCTGATGAGTTCCAAGAGGTAAAGTGCTTAGATCAGGGCTGGCATAAAGCTATATAATTATTGTCATCCTTCAGAAACTAACCCCAAACATGCCTTGAGCTGCAATTCCTCATCCTTGAATAAATGCCCTTGAATTTCCCCTCAAAGATCTCTTCACCTTTCAGGTCTCACTGGGCCTAGCAAACATTGCTTAGCTCCAGGAACACTTAGAACATGAGTATTATCACCTATCACCTATCATCACTTATCACTTAGTTTTGCAGGTATCAGGCATCTCCACTAAATTGTGCACTAAATCCTTAAAGGCAGGTGCTTCTTCATCTTTTATAGCCCTGGGACCTAACACAGTTACTGGTACCTGATAGACATTTAATAAACAGCACTAAAGGAATGAATATGCTTATCTTGGTTTCCTTATAGATTATTAGCGTCTTATGGGCAAGCGCTCCCATAGGATACATCCTTGTAGTCTCTACAGCACCTGCAAAATTATATTCAATCAGTCCAGTTTGTACTATTCATAAAATACAGTGCTAGCTTCTGATCAAAGAACTTAAAACAAGCCGGGTGTGGTGGTGCATGCTTGTAATCCCAGCATTTGGGAGGCTGAGACCAGAGGATCCGGGTTCTCGGCCAGTCTCAGCTACCTAAGTGAGGAACTCCGCAACTTAGTGAGACCCTGTTTCAAAATAAAGAATAAAAAATAGGACTGGGGATATAGCTCGGAGTTAGAATGCCCCTGAGTTTAATCCCCAGTACTGAAAAAAAAAACAAACAAAAAACTTAAAACAATTTCCTCCATTCTGTCTCTATATGCCCTGCAGAGATTTCTACCTTTTGAACTCCCAAAATGATTCTCTGAGCCTTTCTTTTTTTTTTTTTTGCGGTACTGGAGATTGAACTCAGGGGCATTCTACCTCCGAGCTATACCCCCAGCCCTATTTTTTATTCTTTATTTTGAAACAGGGTCTCACTAGGTTGTGGAGTGCCTCACTAGGTAGCTGAGGCTGGCCACAGAATCCGTATCCTCCTGCCTCGGCCTCCCAAATGCTGGAATTACAAGCTCTTAATTTAGAGATACTGGCTTAGTAAATCATGCCAATTGAGTTTTATTCATTTAAAGGAAACACACCTTATTGTTTACAGCCTTCTACCACACATCAGATTATTATTTAACCCATACAGCTGTTGTCAAGGCTGGCCACAAACCTGTGATGCTGGCTCAGCCTCCCAAGTATTGGGATTACAAGTGTGTGCCACCACACTTGGCTATGATAGGATTTTTCAGTGCCATGTTAACTTTATACTATGTTCAATCAGGAAGGAATTAACAATGAAACATAAACCAAAACAACAGCATTGGGTTAAATAAATGTTAAGATTTCCCACAAATAAAACAATCTGAAGATTATATACTACCATTTCATAACTCTAAGCCTTATGAATTTAGAGTAGAGATTCAAACTCCTTTTTAATCATAAGCAGCCATATAGACAGATCTCTTTGAGGCCTTGTTTTCCTATTAGTGGGGTGCAGTGGTGCATGCCAGTGGGGGGTTGAAACAGACGGATTGCAGGTTTGAGGCCAGCCTCAGCAAGTTAGGGGGACCCTCAACAACTTATCAATACTCTGTTTCAAAAAGAACCTGGGTAGCCAGGAATGGTGGTGCATGCTTGTAATCCCAGTACTTGGGAGGCTGAGACAGAAGGATGGAAGGCTTGCGGTCAGCTATAAAAAGAATAAAAAATAGGGGGTGTAGCTTGGAGGTAGAATGCCCCTAGGTTCACTCCACAGTACCAAAAAAAAAAAAAAAAAAAAACAGGGTATAGCTCAGAGATATAAATCTTAGAGGTATCCCTGGAGGTGTATCTTGGAGGTAGACTGTCCCTGGGTACCTCCAGGGACATTCAATCCCCAGTACCTCCCCTTCCCCCCCACCAAAAAAGATTCCAATGTTATCACCTGGGTTTTAGTAATAGTCTATTGAACAATTGCCACGTGTCAGACAGTTTTCTGTTTTGTTTTGTTTTTTTGTGTGCCAGAGATTGAACCCAGGGCTCCTGCATGGTGAGCATATGTTCTACCACTGATCTACATCCCCAGCCCTGCATTCTTTATTTCTATTCATTCATTTAACAAATAGTAATTGCCGCCTGGCACATGTACTACTAGGCAACAACTAATGAACCAGAGAATGGTTCTTGCCTTGCAGGAGGTTCCAGAGATGCAGGAGGGCAACAACTCTACAAGATGGGCAATTTTATCTTGATTTTACAAATGAAAACAGGTGTAGAGAATGGCTGTTATTTATGCTCTTTCCACCAAGCCTCATTTTCTCCACTCTGCCTACCTGGTTAATTCACTCATCTTTGAGGAAGGGTTTTTATCAAACAGTAGTTATGAAAAAAGATTGAAAACCCTAACTCTAGTAAGAAGGCAAGAAAACCCTGCTGTTTAAACCACTGCTCTCAATCTTCTGGTAATATAAAAAGTAAATATTAAATTCCAGTTACGCTTTGCACACTGCTTTAAAGATACGAGAAACCTAAACAAGGCCTAAAAGCCCACATTTATAGCAGATGTGGGAAAGTAGAAACTTCACTGCAAAAAGGGCTCATGAGTCTGTTCTAAGATACGCAGAAACTTGAAGGGTTTTTGTTATCAGTTTTTCTCTTCTCTTTTTCCTGATTGTACATAGTCTTGATAAGGATGGGAGAGAGATGACAGGGGGAACACGGTGGGGTTTGAGAAAGGGTTTGGTTTGAGAAGTAGACAAAGAAAAATCCTGTGGACTATAGCTATGCTAGGCCTTGCCTCTGTAAGTATTTTTGCTTTCTTTGGCTCTGCCTCCATGAGATTGTTGCAGTTAATTATCAAGTGACTGTTCCAACTAAAAGATGATTGTTCTGCTGAAGGCTTTCATTTCTTTTGCTTCTTTGCTCTCTGCCATCTCTACCCATCTGACATAATTTAACTAGATCCCTCAGAACTGTAGTGGAAATGTTTAGCTGGAAGGCACAAAACACTAGGGCACTGCAAAACTTTGCCAGGCCACTTCTGTTTCTTCCCTAAATATGGTTCTGCAAAATGCACAGCCTGAGACTGGTATACTCACTTTCTAGTTGGCCTTTTTACCTACAGCCATGCAAACCAGTAACCATCTCCCACAGCCTGTTATCTTCCTGCAACACTGACCCTGCTACTTCCTTCTGCAGACTGCGAAGGCTTCTGCAGACTGCTCACATGCATAAGGGTGACACAGAATGCCCTTCAGTCTGGGCATGACCACCTTTTTCTTCTATATCTCTTATCTTTCCACACCAGAGGTGAATGCACACACAATGTTCCCTGAACAGGTTGTGATCCTTCAGGCCTCCACACCTTTTGCACAAACTAATACAACTGCTAGTAATACCCCTCTTCTACTTAAAAAATGAAATATGAAAACCCAAATAAAATGATCTCTCCTTGGTAAAAGCTTCATTCATCTTGCGGGTAGCTTTGTTAACTCCTCTCGGCTTTCACAACATTTTGTCCACAATTTCATTATAGAACTAACTTCACAATTTGGCAAGTTGAATTTCAAACTATTCCTTTTCCCTAACCCCATTTTTCTGACTTTTCTGACCAAGTGTAGAGCAGGGCATCAGTAAAATGACTACTAATAAAGTCCAAGTTAACAAGAGACAAAAGCACACATTGAGAAATAATGCAAGTATTCCATACCAGTTTATTGTAGGTATTGTGTTTCAAAAAAAAAAAAATGTATAGCATAAATAACCTTCCACATCATAAAATAACTTAGTACGATTTATAATAAAACTTTTGAGAAATTATCATCTCATCAAAATACAATAAAATACGGTTTTAAAATATGATTAACCCCTTCAGCTTTTCTTTGACTTGAGGGCATATGAACCCACAATACCCAAACTACTGTTGCACATTTAAACTTTAACAAAGCATATTTTGGTTTATTTTAATGTAATGCAACCATCCTAAATTAATACATAGTTTTCCTTCCCGCATAGTTCTTGGTAATTTTTGTTCTTTTGACTTGTATTTCTGTTTCAACAGAGCTTCCTTCTTCATTTTCACCTCTTTCCATCTGCAAAGTCATCTATCTCCGGGCCCCCAGAACATGTAGTTGAACTCATTCAGCCCCTTGACATCAGTTTCTGTAATCCTTGCATCAGTGTGGGGAGTAACTGCTTGAGTAACTACAAAGGTATTTCAAAACTTCAGTGCAATTTGGTTCAGTTATTTTCAGTCAGATGCCATCACCGTTCCGGGAGATTAATCACTGGAACCCACTGATCCATGTAGCGACTTTCCCGGCAGAAACAAATAAGTTGACTTAAGGCAGGATCCTTCCATTGTGATGAATGTGGATTCTGGGAACAAATTTAGAAAAATTAATTTCACACACACACCATCATCATCATCACCATCATTTGCTAATAATTATATGCTACTTTTGAAAGGAAGATACCTATATTTTGGGCATGTGACATGGAGACAAGTGATAAGCACAAAGATTTCTTCTAAGTAGTTGGCTTTTCTGCGAAGTCATTAAGAGTAATTATCTACTAAACTATACTCTGCAAAGTCTAAACACATGTGAGCCACACACATATGTGTGCATGGTTTTTATTCAGTTTTGCATGAGATATCATTCCCAGGTTTGCCCTACCAAACTTGTACTCTGGCAGAGCCACAAAGTGAAATATTCTGCAAAATATTTCCATGCTGTGTGCACAAAGAGATGAGAGCTGCACAGCAGTTAACTGGAATTGCCACCTGTTATCTTCCCAAAAGATAAGAGGAATACTTTGCAGGAGCAGCAAGCTGCCACTTCTCTAGACCAGTCAAAAAGGAGTAAAATTCAGAAGACAAAGCTAGCTAGCACATTTACCTCTGAAAACGTGTTATCAACCCATCAAAGGTTTTTATTAGGGGAAAAAAAAAGCATTAAAAATTTACATGATTGCAAAGAAAAAGATTCCACTCTATTCTCTTAATAGTATTTCTAGGGAATTAATAAGGTCTGTCTCCTACAGCATTTCTATTTTTAGCCTTGACTGGCAGAGAATGAAGCTGCCTTCTTAATGAGGGGTGAGCCAGGAATTTATTTGGCTTTATCTAATCTGCCCTGCTAAAGGAATTAGTCACGGGAGGTAGTGCAGATGTAGGTAGGGAGTAGCTGGGTTGACTGCTGACTCACAGGGATCTCTTCCGCTGCTGGCAGCCGCCAACATGCTTAGACTTGTTCAGTACCAGAGAAAATCCCGATGATGAAACTAGTACATCTCGGCTGAAAGTCCACCGCACACTTTAGTGGGGCAAAGGCAGCCACCCTCTTGACCCCCACCCGTTCCAGGTCTGCAGCCGGGCTACTCAATCTCTTTTCCGTCTAGAGTTCTAGCCCCGCCCGCCGCAGTCCCCTCGTCCCTCACCGTCACCAGCACGCAGTGCAGGTCCGGGGGCTGCGCGGCGCCCTCGCTGGCGGACGGGCTCGCGTCGGTCTCCAGCAGCAGGAGCTCAGCCAGGCGGCCGGGGTTGCTGACGCGCAGGATGTTGATGTCGTTCTCGCAGCAGAACGCCTGGATCAGGGTGAAGTGGATCTGCAGAGCCACGTCCTGGTCGTCGTCCTCGTCCGCCGCCAGCAGGCACAGTACTACGTTATCCGGGTCGCTGCGGGCAGCGGATGGCGCGGGTGAGCGCAGGGGCTCCCCGGCCCGCGTGGGCGCCCGCACCCCCCGCAGGGTCCTTGGGTCGCCCTGGCTGCTCCCGCCTGGAGCAGACAGCGCGCAGCAGATGGAAAGCACAGAAGGGCGCCCCGGAGGAGACCTCCGCGGGCTGGGGCGGGAAGGGGGTGCCACGAAGGGCTGGCGACGGCCCCACTTACACGTTGAGCAGTTTGGCCGCCTCGTACACCCCGACAGTGATCGTGCGCTGACTCAGGGCTTTGCTGAGCACTTCCTCCAGAGCATCGCCCACCTTGTCCATCCTGTATGCGGGCAAAGACGAGGGGGCCCGTGAGGTCCGGGACCTCTGCCGCCCCTCACCCGGTAGGTACCACGACCCCTCCCTCCGTGGGCCAACGCACCCGGGCTGTCTGCAAACCCCGGGCTGCCACGGCCTCGTCACCCCTCCTGACCCCTCGCTCGCCCGAGGCCGGCATCCCGTGCCAAGCTCCAAGAGTGGCCCGCCACCCTCCCCGGAGGTCGCCGTTGCTGTCTCCGCAGGGGCACCGGCCGGGCTCGGTCGGGAGATGCCCCGAGCAAACTTTTCGGCTCGTCGTTCCCCGGCAAAACTCCCGCAGCCTGGCTGCTCCGAGGGGCGCGAGGAGTTGGGGCCGCAGAGGTCTGCGGGACGACTTACCTTTCGGTCTTCTGCTCTCCAGCCGAGAATTCCTCCAAAGTCATATTGTAACTGCAAGTCCCTCACTGAGAGCGCGGCGTGCGAGCTGCTCCTGCCACCGTGGGCGCACGGGCGCCGGCCCTCTCCGATCGCTCCCAGGCGTCGTGCGGAGCGCTCCGGCCCGGGCAAGTCCGGCCGCCCCTCGCCTGACGCCGCCGCGCCGTCCTCCCCTCCCGCACTGCCCGCCTGCTCGCTCCTTCGCTCCCCGGCCCGCACCTCGCCAAAAGCCGCGACACTCACACCGCAGCTGCCTCACAGCCACTGGAGGACAAAGGGCCCGGCCGGCTGAAGTTATCCTGCTAGCCCTCAGCCAATCACGCCTCGCCTCATTTGCATGAAGCGTGGCTATTGGTCTACGGGAATTAGCCCGCTCCGACAATTTGACTCCAGCTCCTGGAGCCAGGCCTGGAGAGGAGCGGAAGGGGGAGGAGCTACGCGGGAGGTGAGCTGAGAGGACGCCGGTGGTGCGGGGACCCGGAAGGCGGGGTCGGGAGCCTGCTCTCTTATCCGGTGGGTGGGGGCCCTCGGGACTGGAGGGCTTTGCAGCGGCGGGAGGTGGCTGCAGCTTGGGCTGCATTAGCCTGCCAGTTGTTTTTCTAGGTGGTGCACTTTCTAACAGTTATCCTTTTATGTATTTTGTTTGAAGGGGTCGCTATCAAAACCTATTTCCAATGTTAATGCATCCAAGTCTAGTAATTATTAATGAGCAGATGACAATAAGTAAATAAATAAATAAAGTGTTCAGACCTCCCGGACAAAGTTTACCTCTAAAGTGTTGTTTATATAAGTTTAAGCAAAGCTGCTTATTATTAGTAGTAGTATTTTGGTGCCCTGATGGCTGGTTTATTTTTGGAAGGTTCAAGGGTTGGAAGTACCAAAAAGAAAAACCAACACGTTTGTGTTGGTAGTGATGGCAGGGAACCAAGCTGGAATCTTTTCCTTTCACAGAAAGCAGAAAGGCTTCCCACCCGCTGCGTGTAGCTCCGGGAAAACCCGCAGGGAAGGAGCTGCGAATCCCAGCCTGACAACCTAAGTTCACCTTTCTCAAAAAAGTGCTTTTCCCAAAGAAGGGTCCTTTTGCATGCTGAATCAGCTGAGAGACAAAAATCTGACCCCCAAACAAGCCAGCCTCAGTCTCAATTCAAAATGCTCTCCATATGCCCTCGGCTTCCTTGGGGAAGACAAGTGAGCGTGTCACTACCTTCCACTGAGATCCTATGATCTCACTGTGAATTATTGATGTTAGATGCTGAATCATGAACTGTAGCTATAGGACGTTTTAGTCATATGCTAAAATTTCACCTTTGAGATAATGGCAACTTGTGGGTGAAAAGCAGACTTATAATTGCAAGCAGGAGTTACACATTTCTTAAAAAACAAACTTTAGTATGTAGACTTTAACTGCGTAGTTCAAAAATCCCTTCCTTTGTCTTATGAGTTTATGCAGTAAATGCAAAAACATTTCATGAACTTACTGAAGGTACTAAAAGTGGTGAGAATGCCTCCCACATGCTTGCATTCAAAACAGTGCTTACATTATTAAGGTCACTGAGCTGCTAAAGGTCACAGAAGTAAATTTTGCAAAGATGTTCTGGAATTTTGTACCCTTACGTTTTTATCATTCTAGATAAAATATTTTCCAGTTCTCTTGATCTTTATTTAATGGAAAATAAAAGTGATAGGTCGATTTTCTGGTTCATTTATTTAAGCTGCCATTGCGCACTCAGTCTCTAACTGCATTGTCAGCAAGGGACAATGTTTGAATAAAGGAATGGTTGTCTTTGATGCATAAATTGCCCAAGGGTGCATGTGTGTCTCATAACTATATCTTAAATGCGAACATGAGATGTCTTTGTTAAAGAATTCTCCAACATTGGGCCTGGGGATGTAATTTAGTTGTGGATCACTTGCCTCACACCTGTGAAGCCCTGGGTTCAATCCCCAGCACACACACACAAAAAAATCCTCAACATTGTTTTGTATTTATTTATTTATTTTGTGGTACTGGGGATTGAACCCAGGGGGTGAGCTACACCCCCAGACCTATTTTATTCTTTATTTTGAAACAGTATCTCACTAGGTTGATGTGAATCTCAGTACTTGCTGAGGCTGTCCTCGAACCCCGGATCCTCCTGTCTCAGCCTCGCAACTACTGGAATTACAAACCTGCACCACCATGCCCCACTTTACCTTTGAAATTTAGACAAGTACTAAAGCATTCAGTTTGGCAAATAAAATCTGAATTACACATCTGGCCTGAGTCATCATTTGGAGATTGCTGAACTGTATTCCATGGAACTCCAAGGTTCTGTCCACTAGATATTTCTTAGAGGTTCGTTGGAATGAAGTATGACGCAAGCTAACAAAGAAATAGGGAATCATGTGACCTACTTGACAACAAGGACTGTGACTTCATCAACTTGGTGTCCTCAGCACCTAGCACGATTCCTGCACTTTAGTAGAAGCACAGTTGGTATTTATTGAGTTGAATAGAATCTGAGAGTTGAACAAGATCTTAGAATCCTGCAGTCCTGTGTGTACATTGCATGGATTGTCTTTAAGATTGTCCACCTTTAACATTAATTCAAAATATTTTTTGATGTCTTATTATATTCCAAGAACTGTACAATTTCTACTTCTTTGCCCGTAAAGAGTTCATGATCTAATTTGTATGGCCATGCTTGGATTTGGGAACTGGATTTGGGAACAAAATAGTATACACTGTCATCAGCTAGCTATGCTGAAAGTCCCATGACTTTAGTCATCTGAATGGAAGCTGTGGGATAGTAGAACCCATGCATTGTTTACACCAATTTGAATGAAACACAGTCCTAATAGTGCTACCACCCAAGTCAACTATGTGCAGTAAAAATGTACTATATAGTGGAAAAAGTATCGGGTTAGTCCTTCCCTCAAAAACTATACCGTATGCTATGTTTGGATTCAGGGGAAAGTTATTTGTTCAAGTGTTATGAAGTTTTCTCTGTGAGATAATCTCAGTCTTCCAGTATTTAAAAATATTCATTTGTCATCCTTTCTGACTCAGATCTGTTACATCATTTTACCCCATT
>PVLC010038933.1:0-14498 GCA_004027655.1 Graphiurus murinus
TGTGTATCTATGTTTATAGCAGCTCAATTCACAATAGCCAAACTATGGAAGCAGCCAAGATGTCCAACCACAGATGAATGGATTACAAAACTATGGGATATGTACACAATGGAATTTTACTCAGCCATAAAGAAGAATAAAATCATGTTCTTTGTAGGGAAATGGATGCAACTGGAAAACATTATGTTAAGTGAGATTAATCAGTCACAAAGAGTTAAGAAGCATATGTTCTCCCTAATATGTGGATGCTAGGGAGGGCATGTGGCATAGGAGGGTCTCCAGATGAAAAGGAGAGACCCTCGATAAGCAACGAAGTTGATTTAATTGATGTGGACGCAGGGGGTAGAGGGACGCCCTAAAGCACATGATGTAATTACACAATCATATCAAGGTCATTCACTGAAGTGAACCTGAAGGGGAGGGAAGGGGAGGGGATTGGGGTGGGAATTGGGGAAAGGGTCAAATGAGAACTGTGTGCAAATATGTTGTCAACAACTCGTACTTAACAAAGATGTATGCTATATTGCACGAATTACTACAATAAAAAAAAGGAGTACAAATAGGAAAAGAAGAACTAAAACTATCTTTATTTGCAGACATGATATTATACTTAGAAGACCCAAAAAACTCAACCAAAAGTATTATAAAACTGATGAACAAATTCAGCAAAGTGTCTGGATACAAAATCTATCTTAAAAAATCAGAAGCTTTCTTGTATGCCAACCATAAATTTGCTGAAAAAGAAATCCAAAAAACCATTCCACTCACGATGTTGACCCCAAAATAAAATACTTAGGAATATACGTAACCAAGGAGGTAAAAGACTTCTACAAGGAAAACTATAAAAAATTGAAAAAAGAAATTGAAGAATATCTTAGAACATGGAAAGATCTTCCATGCTCTTGGAAAGGCAGATTATTTCATCAAAATGTCCCTTCTCCCAAAAGTGATCTACAGGTTTAATGTAATACTCATTAAATTATCAAGGTCGTTCCTCACAGACATAGAAAAAATAGTTCTTAAATTCATTTGGTGCAATAAAAAGCACAGACTAGCCAAAGTAGTTCTCAATAACAAGAACTATGCAGGAGACATCACAATATCTGACTTCAAACTATACTACAAAGCCACAGTAATAAAAATAGCATGGTACTCACACAAAAACAGACATATAGACCAACGGAGCAGAGTAGAAGACTCAGAAACAAACTTGCATACTTATGACCAATTTATTTTTTACAAAGGGGCCAAAAATATACACTGGAAAAAAGATAGCCTCTCAACAAATGGTGTTGGAAAAACTGGTTAATCATATGCAGAAAAATGGAAATAAACCTCCCTTTCTCACCCTGAACAATAATCAATTCAAATGGGTCAAAGATCTGGGAGTCAGGCTGTAGACTTTGCAGCTACTTGAAAAGAGCATAGGACCAACACTTCAGCACATAAGCACAGGTAAAATCTTTCTGAACAAGACCTCAAAGACACAAGAAATTCAAAGAAAGATCAATACGTGGGATTGCATTAAACTAAAGAGCCTCTGTGCAGCAAAGGAAACTATCAAGAACATCAACAGAAAGTCCACAGAATGAGAGAAAATTCTTGCCAAATACTCCTCCAATAGAGGACTAATATCTAGGATATGTGGAGAACTCAAGAAACTCACAGCTAAGAAAACAAATAACTTAATTAAAAATGGGCCAAGGATATAAATAGATAAGAAGAAATACACAAAAGAAGAAATATAAATGACCAATAAATGTATGAGGAAATGTTCAACATCATTAGCAATCAGAGAGATGCAAATCAAAACTACCTTGAGATTTCACCTAACCCCAATTAGAATGGCAATCATCAAAAACATGAATGACAACAAATGCTGGTGAGGGTGTGGAGAAGTAGGAACCCTAATACTACATTGTTGGTGGGATTGCAAACTAGTGCAAGTACTTTGGAAAACAGTATGGAGGGTCCTCAGATCAATGGGAATGAACCAGCAATACTGCTTCTGGGTATCTACCCAAAAGAATGGAAACCAAACTACCAGACCAATGCATGCATATCTATGTTTATAGCTGCACAATTAACGATTGCCAAACTATGGAAGCAGCCAAGATGTCCAAAAACAGATGAATGGATTACAAAACTATGGGATATGTACACAATGGAATTTTACTCAGCCATAAAGAAGAACAAAATCATGTTATTTGCAAGGAAATGGATGCGACTGGAAAAATATTATGTTAAATGAGATTAGTCAGTCACAAAAAGTAAAAAATCATATGCTCTCCTTAATATGTGGAAGTTACGGAGAAAATAGGACATAAGAGGGACTCCAGATGAAGGAGAATCCTTTGGTGAGCAAAGAATTTGACTTAACGGAAGGTGATGGGGGTAAGGGGGACACCCTAATGAGCCTGATGTAATTTCACGAACACATCAGTCAATACTAATCTGAACTTGAGAAGGAGGGAGTGGGATGGGGATTGGGGAAGGGTTAAATGAGAAATGTGTGCATGTATGCCTTTACCAGCTTGTACCTAACAAAGATGTATGATTACAATGTACCAATTAAAAATAAATAAATAAATAAATAAATAAATAAATAAATAAATAAATGATATACTGCTTTCGTGGATTATGCTTTTGGTACTGTATTCAAAAAGCCATTAGCAAACCTAATGTCACCTAGATTTTCTCCTATATTTTATTCTAGGAGTTTTATAGTTTACATTTTACATTTATATCTATGATCCACTTTGAGTGAATCTTTGTGAAATTATAGTCATGTGTACATTTAGTTTTTGTGAGTCAAATAATTTTAAAGATCATTATGAGAATAATGGAATAAAGCAAAATTGGAAGATTTTAAATAGTGATGAAGTCATTCAAATGAAATTTAAAAGCATGTTTAAACAATAAAATGTAAATAAATAACATGAAAAGAAGTCTGGTGAATGAGGAAGAGAATCTGAAGTTTGTGGAAAATGAGGAGAAAATAAAGCTACTCAGATCCCATTGTGGTTTCATTTTCTCAGACAAGATAAATAAGTTTCAGACTGAAAGACATGCAATCAACATTGGTAACTGAAAATTTCATTTAAAGATATGTAGTGGGAACATAAGAGAAAACCTGCAATGTGTTCAAGACTACTGAGCCAGTTAAATAAAAAGATTCTGAGTTAAAAAAATTACATCACTAAATCTTCTAAGAAAATTGTATCATTGCTAAACTTTTCAGTAGAAACATTTCACTGAATATGGAAAACCACTGTTGTTGCTGTTGACCAAGAAAGGCAATCCAGTTCCCTGATATTTGGCAACAATTTTTATCATCATGTATTATAGCCTCTAAATAGCACAGAGTCTGTATTCTATAATTAAATGACAAATCAAGTGAAGCCAAAATACTTTCCTAATTAGACATTTTTATAATAAACACAAAGACAAAATAAGTCAAATAAATATATTAAAATAGGCAAAAATAAATAAATGATAATTACTTAAACACAGAGATCTAGTTAAAAAAAAAACAACACACTTCTTCACCTAAGAAATTGTCTTAATTATCCAGGTGATCAGTCCCACCAAGGTGACACTCAAATGAATAGGGAATGCTGTCCAGTTGTCAGTAATGAACCAAAGAACTGTTTGTTTGGATAGAACCTCTGTTGGCTGATGCCAACTCAGAGTGAATACTCAAAAAGTGTGAAATCATAGCAAGATGTGTCTCAAATGGCAGTGTGAAGGCACTGGCAGAGTCCCAAAAGAAATGTAAACTCAGTTTCCAGATTTCAATATTGGAGAGAAAATTCCAAACCCTATCTTATTTGTATATCATTGCACAGTTGTCAAAGTGGCTATTAGTCAGCTTCTCAGCTCAGTTATAGCTTACATTAAAAAAAAAAAAACTCAAAATGAATTTAATGTCAAAGCATATCCACATTAATCATAATTAAATACCAATTTACACAGATCGAAAAGTCTCTATAATTGTATGGCAAAACACACAGCTATTGTCCTAAATTTTATGAAATGGAAGGAGCATTTTAGTGACATGCCTATTAATTGTAGTAAAATTTTAAACAAATAATTAAAAAGATTGAACCTGTTTGAAATAAAATCATAACCACTTTTTAATAGTTTTGTCTTGTGCTTGGGTTTCTATACTAATGTGTCAAGGGAATATAATAGTAGATATAGTATGTCTTTATTTAAACATAGTGTTTTATTGTGTCCTTAAAAACATGAGATCTCAGCTAGATTATAAGTATGTCAAATTAAACTCTAACTTGTTAAAAAACATAACCTCAAACACAGTGATGATTTTTAATAATGTATCAGTCTATAATATATTCACCAATAGTATGCCAAAATATCTCTCTTATTAATAAAATATAGCAACTCTTAGCTGGGCATGGTGGCACACACTTGTAATCCCAATATTTGGGAGGCTGAGTCTGGAGGATCCAGGTTTGTGGCCAGTCTCAGCTACTTAGTAAGGCTCTCTGTGACTTAGTGAGACCCTGTTTCCAAATAAAGAATAAAAAAGGGGCTGGGGGTGTAGCTTGGAGGAAGAATGCCCCTGGGTTCAATCTCCAGTACTGCAAAACATAAATAAATGAATAAATAAATAAAATAATAATAATATTATATATATAGCAACTCTTAAGAGTATCCATGGCATTTTTTTGCAATTTATGTATGATAAGAAGGCTTAGTATGTTAGAACCAAAAACATTTTTGGTAGATCAGAACATTAGTTGGATATATTCTAATCAATTTTATTTATGTCATGTTCTATATTTACATCAATAAACTTATCTATATACATTATCATTGAATAAACTGAACATATTTATTTTGAAATAAGATGTATGTGATATGAGCCAACTTAGCTGAATTCATATATTAGAAGTATTTCAGAATGTCAACATAGATAAAATACTTGGGGTACAGATAATATCTAATACGGAGAAAAGATGTATAAGTCACAGCTATTTCAAAATGGAATAACCTACATTGAATAGCCATGTGTTCAATAACTCTGAAGGAGTTGTACATGAATGTTCACCTAAATTTCCATGTTTGGAAAATTCCATACTGTTTCTCTGAAAAGTTTATTTATGACCTGGATTTGTACCTCTAGATATTCCTCAATTCCAATTAACCCGAGGTTTGGTTTCCTGATGTTTTTCCAGATTATTCTTATGTTCTGTTGTTGAGTGGTATTGATTTTTTTAATATTGATTGAGTGTTTAATTATACACAATCTATCTTCTATGCCTAAAACTGTGTCCCATGTCTGTTGGCGATACTTCCTATTTTGTTTTATTTGATTTGTCATATAATTAATTCAAGATTCTGTTTATTTTTTATATTTTTATCTTTATATTTTATTATTCCATTATGGTATCACATCATAATATAGTTTATAGTGATATTGGCATACATTCATACAGCATTTCTTGAGTTTTATTCTGGCTCCCTCCACACTTCCCTCTTCCTTATACAGGGTATTGATGTTGACAGTGATATTCCAACATATATACATGTCAATAAAAGTGTTTCCTTCATTAATTCATCCTTCCCTCCCAACTTCCTGAGGTCACCCCCCCTTGATCTACTGGAATTTTGTATCTATTATCTAAAGTCCTTCTTATGCTTTAATTACTCATTAGCTTCTGCATATGAAAGAAAGCATATGACCTTCACTTTTTGTGAGTGGCTAGTCTCATTTGACATAGTGTTTTCCAGGTCCATCCAGTTTCCTGCAAATGACATCATTTTGTTCTTATTTGTTGCTGAGTAGAATTCCATTGTGTGTATATTCCATAATTTTGTGATCCATTCATCTGTTGATGGACACCTGGGTTGCTTCCATAATTTGTCTACTATAAATTGTGCTGCTATAAACACTGATATGTATGCACTAATATAATATTCTGATTTTAGTCTATTTGGAAAGACACCCAGGTGTGTTATATCTGGATCATATGATAGATCCATTCCAAATTTTTTGAGTAATCTCCACACTGGTCTCTAGAGTGGCTACACTAATTTGCAATCTCACCAACAGTATATAAAAGTTTCTATTTCCCCACATATTCACCAGCATTTATTGTTGTTTGAATTTTTGATAATTGCCATTCGATTGGGATTAGTTGGAATACCAATGTCATTTTGATTTTCATCTCCCTTATCGCTAATGACTTAAACATTTTTTTCACATTTTTGGTCACCTGTATTTCTTCTTTTGTGAAATGTCTATTTATTTCAGCCATAATTGTTTACTTTGATGAGCAGAAACTTTTTGATTTAATGCCATCCTATTTATTAATTCTTGTTTTAATTTCTTGAGGTTTAGTTATTTTTTGTTTCAACTTACTTATTGACATGTTCTTTCATATCTTGTGTATTCTCTGAGTTCTTTTCTCAGATTCTCAATCTATGTTTGAAGAAACATGATTCTACACTTGGAATATCCAAAAAAATCTACCAGAAAACTTCTAGAGCTGATAAAAACCACATTCCATAATACAGATACAAAATAAATTTCCCAAAATCAATAGCTTTTCTATATGCTAACCACAAATCCAATGAGGAATAAGTCCATAAAATAATTCCATTCACAATTATCTCAAAAATGAAATACTTGGAATAAATCTAATCAGTGTGGTAAAAGATTACTATAATAAAAATATAGAACACTATATAAAGCAAATGAAGAAGACTTTAGAAGATGGAAAGAACTTACATGTTCTCAGATAGGCAGAATAAATATTGTCAAAATGGCCATACCACCAAAAGCAATCTACAGATTTAATGAAATCCCTATGAAATGTCAATGTAATGCTTCATAGAATTAGAAAAATGGTCCTAAAATTTATATGAAAAAACAGAAGCTCCAGAATAGCCCAAATAATTTTGAGAAACAAGAATCATGCTGGAGTATCACAATACCTACTTTCAAATTGTATTATAGAGTTTTAGTAACAAAAACAACATGCTATTGGCAGAAAACTGGATAGATAAACTAATAGAATATAAAGAAAATATTGAGAAAAATCCTTACATGTATATACAGATGATTTCTTTTTATAAAAACACTAAAAACATCCACTGGAGAAAAGACAACCTTTTCAACAAATGGTGTTAGGGAAACCTGATGCATATGTAGAATGAAAAATCTAAACTCCTATCTATCACCCTGGACACAGGTCAACTCTCGATGGATCAAAGACCTATAAGTTAAACCAGAAACTTTGATATTATTAGAAGAAAACATAAGACCAACTATGCAATATAGACACTGGCAGAGACTTTCTCAATAAAACCCCTAAACTCAGGAATTGAAAGTATCAATAAATGGGGTGGGATAAAATTAAAAATCTTCTGCATATCAAAGGAAACAATTGATAGTTTCAATGAGCCTATAGAATGGGAGAAAAATTTTTCCAGCCACTCTTATGATAGAGGATTCATGTCTGAAATATATAAAGAATTTATCACAAAAAAACAATAAAAATGGGGCAATTGGGGACTGAATAGAATTTCTCAAAAGAAGAAATATAAATGGTTAAAAAATATATGAAAAAAGTTCAGCATCCTTGGCAATCAGTGAAATACAAACAAAAACTACACTGAGATTTTCTCTTACTCAAGGAGAATGGCTTTTATAAAGAAGACAAACAATATCAAATTTATGTCACTTGCACAAAAAATAGATCGAACAAGAGAATATTATGTTAAGTAAGATCTGCCAGTCTTGGAAAGTCATGTTATATCTACGTATTAAGGTATCACTACCAATCTCACTAACATGTATGGGGGGGTGGGGGGAGAAAAGTGGGAGCAGGGTGCATGAGGAAAAAAATTACACAAAGTGCTGTGCACATGTGTGTTTGTCTTATTTTGAACCTCACTATGATGTATAATTACAGTGTACCAATAAAATTATATAAAATAATATAAACAATAAATTCTGGGGATGATGTGGAGAAATAAAACTCTTATACACTCTTATTTGTATTGTAAATTATTACAACCATTACAGACATCAATATGAAAGTATTTTAAGAAAATAGAAATGGAAACATCATATGACACAATTTTACCATTCTTCAGTATCTTTCCAAAACAATTATTGTCAGAATAATACAGTCATACATCCATAACCATGTTTATAGCAATGCCATTAACAATCTTCAAATTACGGAAACAACCCAAGTGTCCATCAACAACTGAATACTTAAAGAAAATGTGATATATACACACAACGGAGTTTTACTCATCCGTAAACAACAAAAGTCATGGGTCATATATTTTCTTTCATATGCAAAAGCTAGAGAGAAAATAAGAAACAAAGGAGACTTCAGATAAATGAAAAGAGAGATAAGTATAGTAGTGGAAGGAAGTCAAGGGTGGAAGGTATGAATGGGGGAAAGGAGTACTAAGAAAAGAAACAGTTCAAGTAATGTCATGTCCATGTGTGAAGGTATCACTACCATATTCACTAACATGTATGGAGAGGCTGCAGAGGAGAATGGTGGGATATAGAGGAAAACACACCAAGCAATATTCAACACATATGAATGGATCACTTTGCATTACATCTGATGATTATATGCAATTATAATGCACCAATAAAGGTATAAAGTTTCACTGAAATTATTAAAGCGGAGTTTAGAAAACCTTTTTGTTATTACTTTTGGGAAGAAATTCAATGATTTAATAAAGGATTCAAATGGATAATAAGAAAGGGTCCTTCTAACCCTAATTGACTTGATAATATTTTTAATATATGCAATTTTTTGTTGGAAAAGCATTCATATTACTTTTAATATATCTTCACAATATGCAACATATTCCCTTTTTTTTTCTCATATCAGGCTGCTTAGCATATCTCCACAGTTGTACACACAATGGTATGGTCAAGAAAAATCATTCCTTTATTTTTTCTGATAAAAAATACTTTTCCAGTACAATAATAATTTTCTTTTCATTGTTTACTAAGGTATTGTTGTGCAGTAAAGTAGTTAATTATTGGGCTATTTTATTTTACATTAACCTGGATGCTGCGGTTTAATTAGGCAATGGCTTTCATTTTTAACAATTAGAGTCTTATTCATTGAGATGGAGGCATGTTTGCATTCTGGCAATAAATGAAGGATAAACACAATTTTGTTAAAAGGTTCAAGTGGGAACAGAAACAGTAAGCATAAATTCAATAATTACCATCACTACTTCCAGGCTACATTGACAGTAGCTCCCAGGCTTTGGTGATGCCTGGAAAAATAATTTTCTATTTTCTGAGACAGATGCTGTCATAATTTACCCCAGAAATCATTTAATCCTTGGTAAGCAGAATATTAATATCTATTAGTGAATAATAATGCTTATTTTGATATCAACTGAATAGTATATCTTAATAATGGCTAGTTCCCTATAAGTGAGGATCAGAACAATATAAAGTGATATTGTTTTTAAAGCAAAATATTCTGCCTGAATGTTTTTCCTCTTTAACAAACAAGTAAAATATTCTTTGCTCTTTTGAAAGTCCTGTGACCACTAAATTTTATTATAATCCACACATTATAAGTTATAATAATCCACTTACGTAGTGGTTTATTTGTAACACTTTCATTAAAATAACTTCTTAATGCACTGAAAAATTCTGTACAAAAGCTATTAGGACTTAATAGGTTAATTTAACATCTGGCTAAGTGCCTGCAATTTCCCCCTTATTTCCATGGAAATGACCATATTAGTTTACATGCTTCACACAACAAAAATAATATTGGAAGTTAATTTTTTAAAGATTTTTTAAATTTACTTTTTTATTTTTTTTTAATTGTAGTAATTCGTGCATTGTAAGCATACATCTTTTTTAGGTACAAATTGTTAATGACATATTTGCACACATTTCTCATTTGACCCCTTCCCCAATTCCCACCCCACTCCCTCGTACTCCCTCCCTCTCAGGTTCAGTTCAGTGAGTGACCTTGATATAGTTGTGAAAGTACATCATATGCCTTAGGGTGTCCCCCCTCCCCATCATTCCCCTTTGATTTACTCAACTTCTTTGCTTATAGAGAGTTTCTCCTTTTCATCTGGAGACACTCCTATGCCTCATCTTCTCCCTAGCATCTGCATATTAGGGAGAACATATGCTTTTTTACTCTTTGTGACTGGCTGATCTCACTTAACAATGTTTTCCAGTTGCATCCATTTCCCTTCAAATAGCATGATTTTGTTCTTCTTTATGACTGAGTAAAATTCCATTGTGTACATATCCCATAGTTGTGTAATACATTCATCTGTCAATGGACATCTTGGCTGCTTCCATAGTTTGGCTATTGTGAATTTTGCAGCTATAAATATAGATACACATGCATTGGTCTGAGAGAATCGGAACAGAAGGAATGTACCTCAGCATCATAAAGGCAATGTACATTAGGCCCACAGCCAATATCATATTAAATGGAGAAATACTGCAGGAGTTTCCACTAAAAACAGGAACAAGACAAGGATGTCCACTATCACCTCTTCTGTTCAACATAGTACTTGAGATTCTAGCCAGAGCAATAAGGCAAGAGAAGGAAATCAAAGGGTTACGTAAAAATAGGGAAAGAAGAACTAAAACTATCCCTTTTTGCAGATGACATGATACTATACTTAGAAGACCCAACACAGTCAACCAAAAAACTTATAGAACTGATCAACAAATTCAGCAAAGTGTCTGGATAAAAGTCAATCTTAAAAAATCAGAAGCTTTCCTGTATGCCAACCATAAAACCACCGAAAAAGAAATCCAGAAAACAATCCCACACACAATAGCACCCCCAAAAATAAAATACTTAGGAATAAACCTAATGAAAGAGGTAAAAGACCTCTATAAGGAAAACTACAAAAAGCTGAAAAAAGAAATTAATGAAGACCTTAGAAGATGGAAAAATCTACCAATGCTCTTGGATAGGCAGAATAAATATCATCAAAATGGCCATCCTCCCAAAAGTAATCTACAAATTCAGTGCAATACCCATGAAATTACCAAGGTCACTCCTCACAGACATAGAAAAATCAGTCCTTAAATTCATATGGAAAAACAAAAAGCCCAGGATAGCCAAAGTAATTCTTAGTAACAATAACCATGCAGGAGGTATCACAATACCTGACTTCACACTCTACTACAAAGCCACAGTAATAAAAACAGCATGGTATTGGCACAAAAACAGACACACAGACCAATGGAGCAGAATAGAAGATTCAGAAACAGTGCACCCATGTGCTTACAGTCAACTGATTTTTGACAAAGGAGCCAAAAACATACATTGGAAAAAAGATAGCCTCTTTACCAAATGATGTTGGCAAAAGTGGTTAACCATATGCAGGAAAATGGAAATAAACCTCTTTTCTCACCCTGAAGAAGAGTCAACTCAAGGTGGATCAAAGACCTGGAAGTCAGGCCATAGAGTTTGCAGCTACTTGAAGAGGGCATAGGCCCAACACTTCAACACAGAGGAACAGGTAAAAACTTTCTCAACAAGACCCCAAAAGCACAAGCAACATAAAGGAAGATCAATACTTGGGATTGCATTAAACTGAAGAGCTTCTGTGCAGCAAAGGAAACTATGAAGAATCTCAACAGAGATCCCACAGAGTGGGAGAAAATTTTTCCCAGCTACTCTTCTGATAGAGGACTAATATCTAGGATATACAGAGAACTCAAGAAACTCACAGCTAAGAAAATAAATAACCCAATCAAAAAATGGGCAAAGCGTCTAAGTAGACACTTCATAACAGAAGAAATAGAAATGGCCTATAAATGTATGAGGAAATGTTCCACATCATTAGCAATATGAGAGATGCAAATCAAAACTAACTTGAGATTTCACCTAACTCCAATCAGAATGGCAATCTTCAAGAACACAAACAACAACAAATGCTGGCGAGGGTGTGGAGAAGTGGGAACCCTAATACACTGTTGGTGGGATTGCAAATAAGTGCAACCACTTTGGAAAACAATATGGAGGATCCTCAGATGAAGGGGAATGAACCTACCATGTGATCCAGCAATACCACTTCTTGGTTTCTACCCAAAAGAATGGAAACCACACTCTCAGACCAACGCATGGGTATCTATTTTTATAGCTGCACAGTTTACAATTGCCAAACTATGGAAGCAGCCAAGATGTCCATCAACAGATGAATGGATTACAAAACTATGGGATATGTACACAATGGAATTTCACTCAGCCATAAAGAAGAACAAAATCATGTTATTTGCAGGGAAATGCATGGAACTGGAAAACATTATGTTATGTGAGATTAGTCAGTCACAAAAAGTTAAAAATTGAATTCTCTTCCTAATATGTGGAAGCTACAGAGAAAATGGGACATAAGAGGGACTCCAGATGAAGAAAGAGAATCTTTAGATGAACAACGAATTTGACTTAATAGAAGGTGATGTTGGGAGGGGGGACACCCTAATGAGCATGATGTACTTTCATGAACACATCAAAGTCAATCACTAAACTGACCCTGTGAAGGAGAGGAGGAGGGAGTGGGATGGGAATTGGGGAAGGGTTAAATGAGAAATGTGTGCATGTTTGCCTTTACCTATACTAGTGTGTACCTAACAAAGATATGTGATTACAATGCACCAATCAAAAAAAGGATTTTTTAAAGTTACACCAGGAGATTTTTGATCTACATAATGTGGAACCCATTTCTATTAATGTGGCAGAAACAGTTAAGACATTTTTAGATCGGCTTCAATCCTTGGTCACTACCTGGTCCTCGTTTACCTCCTTGCTGGGAGGAGTTATTGGATTAGCAGCAATAGTCATTCTAGGCTTATGCATTCTACCACTCATTGTATGCCTTGTGATAAATGCCTTTGTTAGTATATGAGCAGATTTACATGGAATAAAACTGCAAGCACTGCCTCGCACAGGGTCTGGTAGTCAATGACGGGTTCGATTTTCTCAGGGCAATATCAACCTAAGTCCTTGAATGGCTCATCAAGACCCCATGATGGATAAGATTATTCACCTGGTAGGAAACGACCTAAGACAGGCACAGTCCTTCGTGCATTTTAAAATAAAAACGGGGGACTCGTGTGAGCTCACCTGGACCCTTTCCCTCCTGGCAGTTGCTATTTGCATATATGAGTAATTATACTGATTATTCTGCTATGGCTACTTTGGTGTCTTGAAATCTGATGATTGCTTCTAGGATGCACAGATGAAAGACCCTCCTACTTCCTAAAAAGTAAATATCTGACTCTAAAGGTATATGGTTTTATGACTCTAGAAAGTTTGCTTGACCAGGCTATGTTAAGAATGTGGGAAAATGAAGAAGTGGTGCTACTTTTGCTCTGACAATGATTGATATGTCGTAAATGTATATGTAACCCTGTTGTACTCAAGAAATGTATAACAAATCCGTGCTGAATAATAAAAATTAAAAAAAAGACTATGAACTGGAGTAAAATAGATATTTTAAAATTTTCTCACAAAAGCTACCCAAATCTTATACTTCTCTTTCAGAAAGATTCCAATGTAAATTAGCTCTTTTTATTTTACTATTGGAGAGATACACTGATAGAAACTTTTATGATGATTTTCTTAAAATTTTATTTCTGGAAGACCAACAAGATTATGGTAAGCAAAAAGAAGACACTATATTTATGTGTTAGCATATTGCAAAAAACTGGCAATACTTACTTGGAAATAAAGATGGAAAACATCCAAATAATATAAAAATGAAGAAATTATTTTTTTTTATCCAATACAATTGACATGACATTGAGATCATTGTATTTCTATGGGACTTAAATACCTAGATTGGATTACAGTGATGACAACATAATATTAAAATTGAGTTGATTGAGATATGCACAATATATTATTTTCTGGAATGATGAGACCAAATCGCAAATGTTTTCATAAAAATTTTGATCTATTTATACAAGTAAAGGTTTACTAGTTTCTCTCTGAAAATGAATAACTATGGTCTATTAAATGTATTATTTTAGGGATAAACTGAAAGATACAATGTGGGTGAGAGTAGTACAGAGGAATGAACGAAATAATAAAATCTGAGTTTCTATATAGTGTTTTTTCAAACTATATAAAAATTTTCCATACTCATTGCATTATATTTAAGATTTATTTTCTTTTCCCAGTCATCCATCAATAAAAATTTACACTGAATTCATATCTTAGCTTTTGCAGATAATGCTGCACTGCATATGAGTTGGAAGATGCCTTTCTGACATATTAATTTCAGTTCTTTCGGACTTACAACCAGAAGTGAGAAGGCAGGATCATCTGGTTACTCTGTTTCGAATTTTTTGAGGAAACTTCATACTATTTTCCATAATGACTTTAACAATTTATATTCTCACCACAAGTGTATGAGGATTCTCTTCTTCATATTCTCATCACTCTTATGTTTTGTCTTTCTTTTTTTTTTTTTTTTTTTTTTTTTTT
>PVLC010038934.1:0-14498 GCA_004027655.1 Graphiurus murinus
TACTGTATTTTTTTTTTTTTTTTTAGTACCGGGGATTGAACTCAGGGGCGTTCTACCTCTGAGCTATACCCCCAGCCCTATTTTTTATTCTTTATTTTGAAACCGAGTCTCACTAAGTTGCGGAGGGCCTCACTAGGTAGCTGAGGCTGGCCACGAACCCGGATCCTCCAGTCTCAGCCTCCCGAATGCTGGGATTACAAGCGTGCGCCACCACCCCCGGCTCTATTTTTTTATTCTTTATTTTGAAACCGGGGTCTCAAGTTGCGGAATGCCTCAGTAAGTAGCTGAGGCTGACCTCGAACCCAGATCCTCCGGTCTCAGCCTCCCGAATGCTATTTATTTCTTATTTTGAAACTGGGTCTCACTAAGTTTCTGAGGTTGGCCTTGAACCTGAGACCCTCCTGTCCCAACCTCCCAAGTACTGGGATTATAGGTTTGCACCACTGCCCCTGGCTCTTTTTTTTTTTTTTTTTTTTTTGTAGCACTGGGAATGGAACCTGGGGGCATTCTACCTCCAAGCTATAGCCCCAACCCTATTTTTTTTATTCTTTGTTTTGAAACAGGGTCTAAGTTGCAGAGGGCCTCACTAAACAGCCGAGGCTGGCCGTGAACCTGGATCCTCCAGTCTCAGCCTCCCAAATGCTGGGATTACAAGCGTGCGCCACCACACCTGGCACCTGGCTCTTTTTTGTATATCCTACATTAAACCACCAGCTTACTAAAGGCTAAGAGAAAAATATTTGTGTTTTTTCTTTTTGCGGTATTGGGGATTGAACTCAGGGGCATTCTACCTCCGGGCTATACCCCTAGCCTTATTTTTTATTCTTTATTTTGAAACCGAGTCTCACTAAGTTGCAGAGTGCCTCACTAGGTAGCTGAGGCTGGCCTCGAACCCGGATCCTCCGATCTCAGCCTCCCGAATGCTGGGATTACAAGCCTGCGCCACCTTGCCCGGCTAATATTTGGTTTTGTACTAGGGATTGAATCCAGGGCATTTTACCTCCAAGCTAAACCGTAGTCCTTTATTATTTTTTTGCCGTACTGAGAATTGAACTCAGAGGCATTCTACCTCTGAGCTATACCCCAGCCCCATTTTCTTTTTGTGTGCTACTGGGGACTGAACCCAAAGGCACTCTATCTTCGAGCTATACCCCCAGCCCAATTTTATTTATTTGGAAACAGGGTCTTACTAGGTTGATGAGAGTCTCACTACTTACTAAGGCTGTCTTGGAACCTGTGATCCTCCTATCCCAGCCTCCCCAATACTGGGATTACAAGCGTGCACTACCACACCCAGCACCCCAAGCCCTATTTTTTATTCTTTTTTTTTTTGGTGCGGGGGATGGAACCTGGGGGGCATTCTACTGCATTCTATCTCCAAGCTACAGCCCCAGCCCAATTTTTTTATTCTTTATTTGTAAACAGGGTCTCACTAAGTTGCGGAGGGACTAAGTAGCTGAGGATGGTCACAAACCTGTGATCCTCCTGTCACAGCCTCCCAAGTACTGAGATTACAAGTGTGCACCATACCTGGCTTCTTTTTTTTTTTTAATTTAGAACTAGGGCCGGGCGTGGTGGTGCACGCTTGTAATCCCAGTACTTTGGAGGCTGAGACCAGAGGATCTGGGTTCTCAGCCAGCCTCAGCTACTTAGTGAAACCCTGTTTCAAAATAAAGAATAAAAAATTGGGCTGGGGATGTAGCTTGAAGGTAAAATGCCTCTGCGGCGTTCAATCCCTAGTACCACACACACACACCAAAAAAAAAATTTAGAACTAGGGATGGACCCCATGGACAGTCTACCTCCGAGCTACAGCCCCAGCCCTATTTTATTATTTTGAAACAAGGTCTCACTAAGTTGATGAAAGCCTATTTGCTGAAGTATCCTCTAACCTGTGGATCCTCCCAAGCATTGGCATTACAGGCATGCGCCACCACACCTGACTCACTGGAGTCGTGTGTGTGTGTGTGTGTGTGTGTGTGTGTGTGTGTGTGTTACTGAGAATCAAACCCAGGGGCATTCTACCTCTAAGCTCCACCTCCAGCTCTGTTTTTTTTTTTTTTTTTTTAATTTTCAAATGATCTCACTAAGTTGTGGAGGGCCTCACTAAATTGGTGAGGCTGGCCACAAACCTATAAAATCCTCATGTTTCAGCCTCCCAAGTAGCTGGGATTACAAACCTGCAACACCATGTCCAGCTCTTTTTTTTGTATTTGAAACACGGTCTTGCTAGGTTACTAAAAGTTTTGCTGTAAATTACTAAGGCTGGCTTTGAACCTGCAATCCTCCTGTCTCAGCCTCCTAAGTATTGGGATTACAGGCACGCATGAGCACACCCAGCTCAAATTTACAAGACGACCTGTTGCTAGGTATAGAGACAGCAAGAGAAGAGGATTACAATTGGTGCCGAATGCAGCAATGAGCCACTGAATCCAAGACCTGAGATCACGGTAAGTTTAAGAAGATCCCCAAAGAGAGGAAAATTGCTCCCTCTCTTCCAGAGGGCTGGTGGAGCTTGGCTCTCCTCGACAAGCCTGTTCCCAAAAGCCTCCTCCAGGCACCGCAGGCTGAGGAGGGCACTACAGCTAGCCTTGGAAGGGTTCCATTCCTGTGGACGTGCAGTCCTCCCCAAGCTGGCCGTTCCTTCCCTCAGCACGAGAGCCCGGAAGCCCCGCTCTGGCCATGCTTGCTTGAGCCATGTGCCTGCGTTCAGGCCAGTCACTGTGCTTTCTGGTGCAGACCAAAGGGCCATAGGAGGGAATGGGTCTCCCTGGGCGCCTATGGGCTCTGGCAGCCAACCTAAGGCCTGCAGCTCCTGGTGTGAACACGGAACACAAAAGACAAAAGCGAGCAAAACAGCCTCATTCCATCCTGTCCTCAGTCCTGGGACACTGACCCAACCCCTTACTCTATATCTCCATGTAGAAAGCCTGGGCACCACTGGGTGTGGTGGCGCATGCCTGGAATCCCAGTACTTGGAGGGGCTGAAACAGGAAGATCACAGGTTCAAGACCGGCCCCAGCAGCATAGTAAGATTAACCCCAGTAAAATAGTTTCAAAAGCAAAACATAAAAAGGGCTGGGGTGGTAGTTCTGAGGTAGAATGCCCTGGGTTTAATCTCTAGTGTTAAAGCAAAACCCTCCAGTACCAAGTACATAAAGCCCAAGTACTGCCCTCTAGATGGCCTGGTCTGGCAGATGATTCACCCTTGGTTTCTGTCATCTGTGAAGTTAACTAAGGCTTCCCTGCTTCACATTTGGGGCGGAGGAGGTTTACTACAATGAAGAGGCGTGGCCTGCTCTTTGGCTTACCACCCACAGGAAGTCCTGGTGGTCTCCAGGTTGGTCCCAGCACACTAGTTACAATGGCCAGGCTACTCCCCTACCTTCTCAACGCTGGTGTCCCCAGGACAGATACCAGCCCTCGTTCCTGCCATGGCCTCCCCATTTCTATCACTTCCAACCCTGCCTGGGCTGCACAGACTCGAGTTGTATCCACTTGCCAAGAGCTGCCAAACTGAAGATGCCCAGCTCAAAGCAGCATTCTCGTGCAGGACCCCGGCTTTCGCCACCCAGCTTCTCGTGGCCACCACTGAGCACATCAGTATCATTTGCACCCTGATTTTTTTTTCATGATGCTGGGAATTGAACCCAAGGGCATTCTACCTCGGAGCTACACTCCCAAACCCATTTTATTTGGAAACAGGGTCTAAGTTTCTGAGGCTGGTGCGATCCTCCTGTCTCGGCCTCCCAAATACTGGGATTACAGGTGTATGCCACCACACCTGCTTCAGCCTGCTCCTTCCAGGACTTCTGGCCACGCCTCTCAATACTTCATCCAGTGCCCCTCTCCCCAAGATGCCGTGGCCTCCAGCCCTGAGCACTCCCCCCCCAAGCCAGTGGTGCATCCTCTCCCCATTGCTCCCTGCAGCCTGCTAAGGAGTGGGGGGCAGGACTTGGTGTGGCCACACCCACTCAATTCTGCTCCAACACTCAGCCTCCTCAGGGACAGCCTGACCCCCACTACACACTGACCTTTGTCAAATCCACTCCTCACCACCACAGCAACCGAAGCCAGACACTTGTAATCCTTGAAGAGCCAGGATTAGTCACCCTGTTTCAACTGTCTGTAGGGTGGCCTTGCCTGGCACAGAGCAGGCTGCACAGGTGGCAGCCCCTGGTCTGCAGGACAGTCACTACTCTGACAGCTGAAGGGCCACCCTGTCACACTTCCCTCAGGAGAGGCTTCAAACACTACAAGTGAATTCCCTCTCAGTCTCTCTCCCTGCTGCACTCACCCGTCCCTGGTCCTCCCAGCACCCCAGCAAACAAGACAGAAGGACAAAGGCCCAGAGCACCCACCTCTTTCAACCTCCACTACCCCTTTCACCAGATACAGTTCTCCCTGTCCAGATCCAAGCATCTGGGCATAGGAATATTCAAAAAAGATTGCACGTATGCTGTCATGCGTGCGGAACACCTACAGGTTCCTTGTCATTTCCCCCTAAGCAATAGAGTAGGACAACTGTGTACATAGCATTTATGTTCTATCAGGTATTCAGAAGCCTAGCAACGACTTAGAAGTCTACATGAAAATGTACATGGGTTGTATGTGAACACAACACTTCACGAGAGAAGTGAGTGCCCTCCATTTTGGTATTCATGTGGGCCCTGGAACCCACATCGCCCACCCAAGGACGCTTAATCCACAATTAAGGGAGTACCCTTGTGCGTCAGTCCCTGTCAACAAAAATCACACTGCAGGGTCAGAACTGGCAAGGAGTCCAGGTTTCTGACAGTAAGGAGGGAAAGGAATAGTGCAGGAGCTTCCCATCATGGGACATCTCGACACCACACAGCATGGCCCGCCACCCCTCACCTCATGGTGCACGTAGAGTGAACAGGCAGCTCCAGGCAAGGGGCCACGGCTGCTCTGGTGTCCTCCCACCTACCAAGTCAGAGAGCACGGAATTAGGAACAGCAGGGAAGGAGACAGGAAAGCCACTGCCTCCAGCCCCACACCAGGTGCCACAGATGGCGCGCCCCCCCCCCCCCACGGGGTGGAGGACAGACACTGGGCTCTGGCCCAGGCGAGGATTGCAGCAGTAGAATGCACCAGACAGTTCCAGTTCTACACACAGTTCTATTTTATTATGGCAAAGGTGAAAACGCCACCTTATCCACAACAGCAACCAGTAAAATTTATCCCAAAAATAACTCAGTACAAAACAGGTCTGTTTCAGAATTTAAAAAAAAAAAGAAAAAAACCTTTACATCAGTTTTTAAATCCTATTTTAAAACATAAAAGGAACAAATCCGTCATTGGCCGCACAGCCCAGTTGCCACCCCCTCCCACAGGGGAGCATGGACGAGACGTCTGGGTCGTTCCACACGCGCTTTGCCCGGCTGTTTAACTGGTGTCCATCTGAAACAAAGGAAGAGGTTCACTCAGGAGGGCTGGCCCCTCCCTGGCTCGGGCAGCCCTGAGGGACTCACTGCCCCACTGAGACTCACCCTCGCGTTATAGGCGTCCAGTTGTGCATCTAGCTCCTCCGCAGACAGCTGTTGTTTTGAGTTCCTGCCGGTGCCTCTGCCTCTTCCCCGGCTGCCTCCACGGGTCCCTCTCCGGGTGCCGCCACCACCAAAACCTCCAGAACCACGGTTTCTAGTCATGCCACCTCTGTTTACGCTAGCAAGGCAAATGGAACTTGTTAGCTACCTAGAGAGGCCTTGAAGGCACCATGATCACACAATGCAAGCCTATCCCGCCCCCAGAGGCAGAGGCCATGGAACTCACCTCTGTGCAGGTCTCCGCTGTGTATCAATCTGTGATGTGACGAGTTGGATGTTCATGGGGCGGCCTGTGGCAAAGAACACAAGAAAGCTCATTCCAGAGGTTCTGGAGCCCGCCCAGGGGGCACCACACCCTGGTCTCCATGCAAGCTCTGGAAAGGGCCTTTGTTCGTCTCCAATGCCCCCAACAAGGGAAATGGCCTGGAGTCTGGTGGGAGAATAAAATGGCAACAACGACAACAACACCCCGCCAACACCTCCTCACTCCTTCTCAGTTCAGGCTAGGTGGGCTGTTTGATCAGGTGTCCAGGGTGCGTATGGGTGGACAGGTGTGGGTGACCTGACGGAAGAAGAACAGGTACCTTTGTCTTTACGACTACAGCCCCGCACTCAGGTGTACTATGGCGGTTCTGAGAAGGCTTCACAGAAGTGAATCTTCCGGAAGTAGCTGAAGGAGGGGAGGGATGTAGCTTGCTGGATGGGGGTTCACAAGAGGTTGGTCCAGATGTGTGGGGCAGCATGAGAGGTGGCAGAATGGAAGAGAGAGACAAAGGGGCAAATGCAAAGTGTCCTCAGCCAGAGGGGCAACCCATATTCCTACAGGGACAGGTGCCAGCCCCAAACTCCACAAGCCCCGCAGGCATAGTGGGCCCAGCCCCAAACTCACCGTCCAAAGGGACGCCGTTGTACTGTTTCATGGCCTTCAGGGCATCTGCTTTCCGTTCAAAGTGCACATCTGCTGTCCCTAAGCTGCGGCCAGAGCGATCGTAGTGCACAGCCGCCTTCTTCAACGTTCCAAATTCAGCGAAGAGTTCCTGGAAGCCAGAAAGGGCAGCTATTAGCAAAGCACCTACAAACGGTCTCCTCCAGAGGCCCAGGGGCAGTTCCTGGCAGTGTGCGCGCTTTGGGGGTGCATCCCTGGCAGCCATCTACAAGCGAAGGAACTGAGGGAAAGGATGGGCAGGAGAAACAGCAACTCCCAGGAGCAGCTGGGTAGGAGGGATCGTGCCCACTCGGGGACCTGATGTATACACCACGATGCAGGTAAAGAAGTCACAAAGCCTCCTAGTACAGGACATAAATCACTGTTTTTCAACCATGGGAAACTGACAACACACCCGAGAACTACTTCACGGAACAGCAGAGGCCAAGAGTGAGAGCAAGGAAAGCTGTCCAAGAGACCAGACTGGCTTGAAGGGCCCCCTGCTTCAGGAGCCCTGACCCCAGCCCCTCCCCCGAGGGCAGGTTCTGGCTCACCTTTCCCTCTCCTCCTACTCAAGCCTGCTGCAAAGTCTGAAGTCAAGCCGCCATGGAAACTGCCTTGACCTCAGGCAGGCTGGGAGTTGGAGAGGGAACCCAGAGTGTGGGGCTACTCTGGCCGCAGGCACACAGCGGGAAGTGGAGTTCACCAAAAGCGGTTTCCAGTGGATGCCAGAAACCACCTTAAAAAAAGTGTTGAGACACTGTGAGTGCTCACTGGCCTCCCTCTGTCCCCCATGGCAAGGTCAAATGGCGGGGCTCTGGGAAATGGAACCCAGGGAGGCCCAGCACCCTGACCCAGCCATCTCCCAAAGTTGTTTCTTTTTTGTGGTACTGGGAATTGAACCCAGGGGCTTTCTACCTCTGAGCTACACCCCTAGTCCTATTTTTTTTTTTTAACTCTTTATTTTGAAACAGGGTCTCACGAAGTTGCAGACAGCCTAAGTAGCTGAGGCTGGCCGTGAACCCTTGATCCTCTCGTCTCAGCCTCCCCAAGTACTGGGATTAGAAGTGTGAGCCACCACACCCGGCTACACCCTCAGCCCTATTTTATCCTCTTATTTTGAAACAGAGTCTAAGTTGCCCAGGCTGGCAGCAAACCTGTAATCCTCTTGTCTCAGCCTCCCAAGTACTGAAGTACTGGGATTACAAGCATGCACCACCAAAATTGACTCTAAACCAAAAAAGAACCTTATTTGGCAGTGCTGGGGAACAAAAAGAAGGAAAAAAAAAAAAAAAGCTTCAACCAAACACAGGTTTAAAAATCACCTCACTGACAAGACCCAGGGAAGGTGGTAAGACATACTGCTCAAGGCAAAGGGGCCACAAAACAGCTACAATCCAGATTCTCCTCTGCTTTGTTTACCACAGAGGAGGTTTTCCTTCACCCATTCACTCACTGAAAGGGACCCATAACTTAAGCAGCAAGCGGCCTCAGTGTGTGAGAACACACAGGAACCCTTCGTGCTTGCCCAATCTTTGCACTCATCAGAAACTGGGCACCCTGGGAGTCTCGCACCCACAGCAGTTCCAGTAAGACTGCAGCTCCCGGGGAGCTCGGACCCGTCGCTCCCAACCCCGGGAGACCCTGCGGCTCCAAGGCGGGAAGCGGACCCGGCGCCGCCGCCACAGCCGACCCCTTCCAGCGCGAGGCGAGCAGCCCGCGGAGAAGTTCCTTTCGCCTACCTGAATGTCGGCGTCTGACACTCCGAAATCCAGATTTGACACCAGCAGCTTCCCACCCGTCTCCACGCCGGCGCCGCCCCCGAAGCCGCTGTCGAAAAGGTCGTGCTGCCACTTGTCGGGAAGTTGCTTCGGCTGAAGGGGAAAGCGCAAGAAGAGACACAGCCCGGTGAGGCTCTCCTGGCGTGCCCGCGCGCTCGCGGCCCCCGATCGCTCCCGCCGAGCTCCCCGGCTCCCTCGGGGCAGCTTCCCGCCGCGGGGCGGCCGCCCGGAGGTCCGCTCCGCCACCGCCGCCGGGAGGCCCCGGCGGAGACCGGACAAAGCGCCGGGAGGCTCCCCGCCCCGGGGCCGGGCCTCGCCGCGCGCCCGCGTCCCCGCCCACCCCGCCGCGGCGGCCCCGGAGGCCCCCGCCGCCGCCCGCGCCCGCGCCGCCCGGCACTTACCCTGCTGTAGGGCGCCGGCCGGTTCCTGCCGCCGCCGCCCGCCGCGCCTCGGGCGATGGCCGGCCGGTTCCGCATGGGCCCGCCGCCGCGATTGACCCGCGCGGCGGCCTGCGCTCCACCGCCGCGGCCGCCCTGGGAGCCGGCCCTGCCGCGACCCCGGCCCCCGCCGCGGCCGCCCCGCTGGCTCCGGTTCAGCTTAATGATGTCGTCCAGAGACATATCCATTTTGTCGGCCATGGCGGGCGCGGAATCGGGCCTCGGCTCGAGCCCGCGCGTCAGCACGCCGTCACGTCAATTCCGGCGCCGCGCGGTGGGTTCCGGCGACGCAGCCCGGGAGCCGCAGCTGATTGGGCGTGGGGCGCGCGGAGCGGACGAGCGCGTGCGCACTGTGAACGAGCCTCGGCGGGCGCTGCTCTGGAGGCGCCGGCCGCGGTGCAGTCGTTTTTATACCTTCCCGCGCGGCCGCGGGCGACGCCAACGGAAGGGCGGGGCGGCACGTGACCAGGTGGGGAAGGTGCGAGGGCGGGGAGGGCGTGGCCTGATCCGCGCCCCGCCCAGCGGCCGGGGCGGGGCGCCTGCGCGCGGCCTGATCCTCCGGCGCTCGCTCCTCCTCGCACCCGGCTCGCGGGCCGCGGCCCCTCGGACGGCGCGGGCGCTGGTGGCCGGCCGCCCGCCGCTTCCGCTCTCTTTTGGGTTTCGTGATTCCCCTGGCGGCCCAGGCTCTAGCGGCCGGGAGTCTGATCTCCGTCTGTAGCCTCCCGCGTTAGAGACGATCGCGTCTCCAGAGCTGGTCGTCTCCTTTGATAAGCCCCGCGTGGCGGTAGTTTTGCACCTACTTGGTGGAAACGCGCCCTCTCCTAAAGTGTCACCGAGCCAAACCCAAAGCGGGTCGCCCCCGCGGGCCCCGCGCCTCTGCCCTGGGAGACAGGCCCAGCCTTTCCCTTCTGGCAGCTGGCTCTTGGCGCTGACCCCGACTTCGGTGCCCAGACTAACGGAAGCCTCTTCCCTCCGACCGCAGGCTCCGGGGCCATGAGGGTGAAGATTAAGTGCTGGAACGGCGTGGCCACTTGGCTGTGGGTGGCCAATGACGAGAACTGCGGCATCTGCAGGATGGCGTTTAATGGCTGCTGTCCCGACTGTAAGTGTCTTTCTCTGTGCTCCCTGGACTCGGCCTGCTCGCACGGCCTTGACATCCCTGGGTTTTCGTTTCTCTTCCCTGAAAACAGTTGTCAGAAAAAGCCAGGCCGTTTGTCAAAAGCTGGACATGGTGGCTGTGGTCACAGGTATACCAGAGGAGTACTTGAACCCAGGAGTTGGAGATCAGCCTCATGAAGAGACAGAAAGGGCTGGGAGCGGGGCGTGGTGGTGCACGCTTGTAATCCCAGCACTTGGGAGGCTGAGACAGGAGGACCCAAGTTCGCCGCCAGCCTCAGCTACTTAGGCTCTCCGCAACTTAGCGAGACCCTGTTTCAAAATAAAGAATAAAAAAATAGGGCTGGGGATGTAGCTCGGAGGTAGAATGACCCTGAGTTCAATCCCCAGTACCGAAAAAAAAAAGGGGGGGGATGGGAAGTAGCTTAATGTTAGGAGCACTAGCCTAGGATATGTGAAGCCACGAGTTCATCTCTAGAGAGAAAAAAGAGAGAGAGAGCGGAGCCCTGTCAAAAGTTAGTTCCCAGCCGGGCATGGTGGCGCACGCTTGTAATCCCAATATTTGGGATGCTGAGATGGGAGGATCCAGGTTCGAGGCCAGCCTCAGCTACCTAGTGAGGCACTCTGCAACTTAGTGAGACCCGGTTTCAAAATAAAGAATAAAAAATAGGGCTGGGGGTGTAACTCGGAGGTAGAATGCCCCTGGTTTCAATCCCCAGTACTGCAAAAAAAAAAAAGTTCCCAGGTAGGTATGGTGGCACATGCTTGTAATTCCAGTATTTGGGAGGGCAAGACAGGAGGATTATAGGTTCACAGACAGCCTCAACAACTTAGGCCCTCTGCAACTTAGGGAGACCCTATTTCAAAATAAAAATATAAAATCTGAGATTTTATATTTTTATTTTATATTTATATTTTAATAAAAACATAAAATCTGGCATTTGACTCAGCAGTCAGGATGCCGGAGTTCAATCCCCAGTACCACACACAGAGTTCCCAACAGGGTGTGGTGGCACACGCCTATAATTCCTTTAATTGGGAGGCTGAAATAGGATTGCAGGTTCAAAGCCAATGTCAGCAATTTAGTGAGACCCTGTTTCAAAAATTTAAAAAAATAAATAAATAAGAGTCAGTGTGGTGGGATTACTCACTTGTAATCCCAGTACTTGGGAGGCTGAGACAGGAGGATCGGAGGTTCATGGCCAGCCTCAGCTAATTAGTGAGGCCCTCCTCAACTTAGTGAGATCCTGTTTCAAATGAATAAAAAATAGAAGCTGGGTGTGGTGGCACATGCTTGTAATGCTCAGACCAGAGAGGATCCCGGTTCTCGGCCAGCCTTAGCTAATTAGTGAGGTCCTCCGAAACTTAGTGAGACCCTGTTTCAAACTAAAGACTAAAAAATAGGGCTGGGGGTGTAGCTCAGAGGTAGAATGGCCCTGGGTTCAATCCCCAGTGCCACAAAAAAAAAAAAAAAAGAAAGAAATTTTTTTTTTGTTTGTTTGGAAATAGGGTCTCTCTGGGTTGCTGAAAACCTCCCTATGTTGTTGAGATGACCTTGAACCTGCAATCCTCTGGTATCACCCTCAGTACTGGGATTACAGGTGTGTGCTGCCATGCCTGGCTTTTGTTTTTTTTTTTTTTTTTTTTTGTACAGAGAATTGAACCCACGTATATTATACCACTGAATTACACCCGAGCCATCTATCTACCTATCTATCTATCTTTTTTATTTATTTATTATTATTATTATTATTATTATTATTATTATTGATGGTACCAGGAATTGAACTCAGGGGCATTCTACCATCGAGCTAATCCCTAGCCTTATTTTTTTATTCTTTATTTTGAAACAGGGTCTAGGTTGTGGAGGGCCTCACTAAGTAGCTGAAGCTGGCTGGGAACCTTTGATCCTGCTGTCTCAGTCTCCCAAGTACTGAGGGCACCACCATGCCCAGCTTTTTTATTTTGAGACAGGGTGTCACTAAATTACTGAGGCTGTCCTTGAACTTGCTGTCCTTCTGCCTCAACTTCCTAAATCACTGAGTGTACCAAAATATCATAAAGTAAATTATAAGTATTTAGGAGGCTGAGACAGGAGGATCACAGGTTTTGTTTTTTGGTTTTTTTTTTTGTTTTTTTTGCAGTACTGGGGATTGAACTCAGGGGCGTTCTACCTCCGAGCTATACCCCCAGCCCTATTTTTTTTTTTTATTCTTTATTTTGAAACCGAGTCTCACTAAGTTGTGGAGTGCCTCACTAGGTAGCTGAGGCTGGCCGAGAACCCGGATCCTCCTGTCTCAGCCTCCCGAATGCTGGGATTACAAGCGTGCGCCACCACGCCCGGCTGGATCCCAGGTTTGAAACCAGCCTTAGTGAGACTGTTGGCAATCTATGGAGACCCTGTTTCAAAATAAAAAATAAATAGGACTGGGGATGTAGCTTATTGGGTTCAATACTCAACACCATACATACATGCACACACACACAAATTATAAACATGATCATGTTTATAAATTATAAACACACTTCAGCCACATATTTTACCCATTATTCCTGGTCCTTTTTTTTAACTTTTCTACCCACGGGTCTGTTGTGTTTTGTTGTTTTTACTGGGGATTGAACCCAGGGCCATTCTACCTCCAAGAGAGCTACATCCTGAGCCCTTTTTTTTTTTTTTGCAGTACTGGGAGTTGAACTCAGGGGCATTCTACCTCCGAGCTATACCCCCAGCCCTATTTTTTATTCTTTATTTTGAAACCGAGTCTCACTAAGTTGCGGAGTGCCTCACTAGGTAGCTGAGGCTGGCCGCGAACCCGGATCCTCCGGTCTCAGCCTCCCGAATGCTGGGATTATAAGCGTGCACCACCACGCCCGGCTATCCTGAGCCCTTTTTATCATTTTATCTTGAAATAGGGTCTCACTAGGTTGCTGAGTCTGGCCTTGAACCTGTGATCCTCCTGTGTCAGCCTCCACTCAAATATCTTTGTACAACTGGATGGTCTGAGCAAGCCTTTCAACATCATTCCATCCTTTAGCTCTTTATTCTAGAAAAATCCCTCCTCTACCCCTCTTTTACTTGTTTTCAAGGCACTTGGGCTAAAAACTTTGTGTGGTATTTTGCAGAATGCCTTACCGTCCAGGTTTTATTTATTTATGTATTTATTTGTTTATTTAATCTTGTACCAGGGATTAAACTCAGGGACTCTCTTCCACTGAGCTGCACCTCAGCTGCCCCTCCCCTCCATGGTGGTGGGGGTTGAGCCCAGGGCCATTCTAACTCCGAGCTACACCCACAGTCCTGTTTTGTTTTTTTATTTCTGTAGTACTGGGGATTGAACCCAGAGGCATTCTATCTCCAAGCTACTCTCCCAGATCTATTTTATTTTATTCTCTCTATATATTTTTTTGTGGTACTGGGGATTGAACTCAGGGGCATTCTACCTCTGAGCTATACCCCCAAGCCCTATTTTTTATTCTTTATTTTGAAACCGAGTCTCATTAAGTTGCGGAGTGCCTCACTAGGTAGCTGAGGCTGGCCGCGAACCCGGATCCTCTGGTCTCAGCCTCCCGAATGCTGGGATTATAAGCGTGCGCCACCACGCCCGGCTTTATTTTATTTTATTCTATATTTTTGTACTGGGGATTGAGCCTAGGGGCATTCTGTCTCCGAACTACACCTTCAGGCTATTTATTATTTATTTATTTATTTATTTATTTATTTTTTGAGGTACTGGGGATTGAACCCAGGGGCATTCTACCTCTGAGCTACACCACCCAGTCCTATTTTTTTTTTATTTTTTATTTTTTGGGCGGTACTGGGGATTGAACTCAGGGGCATTCTACCTCCGAGCTATACCCCCAGCCCTATTTTTTATTCTTTATTTTGAAACCGAGTCTCACTAAGTTGCGGAGTGCCTCACTAGGTAGCTGAGGCTGGCCGCGAACCCAGATCCTCCGGTCTCAGCCTCCCAAGTACTGGGATTATAAGCATGCACCACCACGCCCGGCTCCTTTTTGGGTTTTTTTTTTGGCGTTACTGGGGATTGAACTTGGGGTGTTCTACCTTTGAGCTATACCTCCAGCCCTATTTTTTATTCTTTATTTTGAAACAGGGTTTCACTAAGTTGCGGAGTGCCTCAAGCGTGCGCCACCACGCCCGGCTCCTATTTTTTATTAAGTTGTGGAGGGCCTCACTAAGTATCTGAGGCTGGCCGCAAACCCGGATCCTCTGGTCTCAGTCTCCCAAGTACTGTGATTACAAGCCTTTGCCACCACACCCAGCTCATGTTTTTTTAAATTAATTAATTAATTAATTTATTTATTTTGTGGTACTGGGGATTGAACTCAGGGGCATTCTACCTCCGAGCTATACCTCCAGCCCTATTTTTCATTCTTTATTTTGAAACCGAGTCTCACTAAGTTGTGGAGGTAGCTGAGGCTGGCTGCGAACCCGGATCCTCTGGTCTCAGCCTCCCGAATGCTGGGATTAAAAGCGTGGGCCACCACGCCCGGCTTTTAATTTATTTTTTTGAAACAGGATCTCACTAAGTTGCAGAGGGCCCCACTAAGTAGCTGAGGCTGGCCATGAACCTGCAATCTTTCTGCCTCAGCCTCCCAAGTACTGGGATTACAAGCGTGTGCCACCACTCCCAGCTTTATTTTTATTTTT